>CAUYRH010046888.1:0-30234 GCA_963574655.1 Perodicticus potto
CAGCTAATCCCAACTCCGATTGTATGGGAAGCCCGCACACTGTACTCCAAGCCTGAATCATTGTACACAGTTATGACTCAATAAAAAATAATTAAAAATTAAAAAAAAAAAAACAAAAAAAAAAAAAACAAAGAAATGGAGAAAAACATCCCGATAAAGTCATTTGAACTTCTGATTCCATTCACATCTCAAACTAGCTCTATCCCTAGATTTTCCACTAATATGAGATTGTTTTAAATCCCCTCCTTTGCTTAAATAATTCATCTAGGATGGTTGTACACTTCCTTTTTACTTGTAAATAAAAGAATACTGAATGGTAAAAAAAAAATATATATATAAAAAAAATAAAAAATGACTAGAGAATGAATAAATGCTTTGAAATGAAAAAAAATAAATAAAACCACAGTTTAATAATGGAAACGCTGGATTCTTATTGAATTAATGCTACAATGACCCCAGTGCCATCAATTAGAACCAACTCTTGGGGAACCAACGATTTACCCTGTTGTAGCAAATCAAGTTTCAAAAAAATTGAATAAGATTCCAATTCCATTCCAAGTGAGAGATATTCAATAAGAAAATTAATACACTTGGAGTATAAATTAATAAATCCATTTTGAAAGTAAATTTAGCAATATTAAAAGATGGAAACTTTTGATTATGGCTAAATGAGAAGATGGGCAATTCTCCCCAAAGAGGATAAAAGTGACTCAAAAAGTCACCATTTCAGCCTCTGAAAGTTTTTTTATTCTTTGTTTTTGAGACAGAATCTTACTCTGTTGCTCTGGATAGAGTGCCATAGCATCATAGCTCACAGCAACCTCAAACTCTTTTTTTTTTTTTTTTTTTGTTTTGCAGTTTTTTTTGGCCAGGGCTGGGTTTGAACCCGCCACCTCTGGCACATGGGGCCAGTGCCTTACTCCTGTGAGCCACAGGCGCCACCTACAACCTCAAACTCTTGAGCTCAAGAGATCCTCTTGCCTCAGCCTCCCTAGTAGCTGGGACTACAGGTGCTCACCACATACTCAGCTAGTTTTTCTATTTTAGCAGAGACAGGGTCTCGCTCTTGCTCAGGCTGGTCTTGAACTCCTGAGTTCAAGCAATCTACTCTTCTTTGTTTTCCAGAGCCCTAAGGATTACAGGCATGTGCCACCATGTCCAGCCAGTCTCTGAAAATTGATCAAAGGAATACAACAATCTGAGAAGCATTTATGCTTGAAAAACTGCTGAATTTCAGTTAAGAACAGAGGGAATCTATAGCATTTTGACCTGGAGCTCCCTGCCTCCCCAGCTCAGCGAACATAGTCCTTCCAGAGCAGAACTCCTGGGACAACCTCAAGGCTACAACTGCATGTGCAACAAGAGTTTCAGAAAGCAAGGAGAGAAAGGGGCAGAAGAAATAGTTGAAGAAACAGTAGCTGAAAACTTCCTAAATTTGATGAAAACATTAATCTACACATCTAAGAAGCTCAACAAATGCCAAGTAGGATAAACACAAAATGATTCATGCCTAGAAACAGAGCTAAAATCAAACACTAAGATAAAAATCTTAAAACCATCAAGAGAAAGAGGATTTATCACATACGGTGGAGCATCAATACAATTAACTGCTGACTTCTCATTTAAAACAATAGAATAGAATTTCATTTTCAAAGTGCTGAAATAAAAAAAAAAACAAAAACCTATGAACCAAGAATTCTATCTCCAGCAAAACTATCCTTGAAAAATGAAGGCAACATAAAGATGTTCCTAGATAAAACTAGAGAATTTATTGCTAGCACATCTGTATATTATGAGAGTAACAAGAAAGTCCTCAGGCCGAACAAAATGGTGATCTGAATTAGTAGGGAGAAACGAATAGTCTGAGATGGTAAATTGTGTAAAGACTCTATAATAGACTTATGCTTTCCTCTTTTTTTTTTGAGACAGAGTCTCACTTTGTCACCCTCAGTAGAGAGTGCTGTGGTGTCATAGCTCATAGCAGCCTCAATCTCCTTGGCTTAAGTGATTCTCTTGCCGCAGCCTCCCAAGTAGCTGGGACTACAGGCGCCCGCCACAATGCATAGCTATTTTTTTTTTTTTTAATAGACAAGGTCTCACTCTGGCTCAGACTGGTCTCGAACTGTGAGCTCAGGCAATCCACCCACATCAGCCTCCCAAGTGCTAGGATTACAGGCATGAGCCACATTGCTTGCCACCCCCACACCGCCCAGCTAGTTTTTTATTTTATTTATTTATTTGAGACAGTTTCATTATGTAGCCCTCAGCAGAGTGCTGTGGCATCATCGCTCACAGCAACCTCAAGCTCTTGGGATCAAGTGATTCTCTTGCCTCAGCCTCCCGAGTAGCTGGGACTACAGGCGCCCTCTGCAATACCTGGCTAGTTGTTTTGTTTTTTTCTGGTTTTTTTGAGACAGAGTCTCATTATGTCACCCTCGGCAATTTTTTTGTTTGTTTTTTGTTTTTTTTGAGATAAAGCCTCAAGTTGCTGCCTTGGATAGAGTGCTGTAGCGTCACAGCTTGCAGCAACCTCAAACTCTTAGGCTTAAGCGATTCTCTTGCCTCAGCCTCCCAAGTAGCTAGGACTACAGGCACCTGCCACAATGCCCAGCTATTTTTAGAGATGGGGTCTCACTCTTGCTCAGGTTTCACTCTTGGTCTCGAACTCCTGAGCTTATGCAATTCACCTGCCTTGGCCTCCTGGCGTGCTAGGATTACAGGTGTGAGCCACCACACCTGGCCTTAAGTAGATGTCATTTAGTATACTATTTGGAGCCTACTCTTGTTTAACCATTTTTCAGTTGTTATAACTTGTATCTACAAGTGCAAGTCGGGTTACTGTTAATTTCAACAAGCAACAGAATCTTCTCTCCAATATAGCCCCATTCACTTTCCACTTTGTGCCGTTTCTGTCATATCATATAGATCTTATGTATACTGATCACTCAAGGGACTGTAAGAAACTGGTCCACATACAGAGGTGGTCAACATAAGAGACTAAGCCTATTGCACTGATACGTACATGGGGTGCATGTCCGGTCTGTGAAAATTAGGTCGGCTTGAGAAGGTGGTCAGTGTAGAGAGGAGATCAACTATGGAGGTTCTACTATGTATTATGTGTTATAAACTCAACAATGTAATGTTGTATTATTATCATTATCATTATTATTATTTTGTAGAGACAGAGTCTTATTTTATCGCCCTCAGTAGAGTGCCATGGTGTCACAGCTCACAGCAACCTCCAACTCCTGGGCTCAGGCGATTCTCTTACCTCAGCCTCCCAAGTAGCTGGGACTAGAGGTGCCCGCCACAACGCCTGGCTATTTTTTGTTGCAATTTGGCTGGGGCTGGGTTTGAACCCACCACCCTTGGTATATGGGGCCAGCGCCCTACCCACTGAGCCACAGGTTCCGCCCTATTATTAATTATTAAAGACATTATCTTATATCTTTAAGGAAGTTAAGGGAAAAAATAAGAAAGCCTAAGTCTTGCCCTGGCATGGTAGCACATGCCTATAATCCTAGCACTTCTGGGAGGCCAAGGCAGGCGGCTCCCTTGAGCTCAAGATTTCAAGACCAGGCTGAGTAAAGTAAGACACCATCTCTACTGAAAATAGAAAAATTAGCCAGGTGTCATGGTGGATGCTTGTAGTCGCCCAGCAGTTTGAGGTTGTACCATGTGAGTTAGGCTGAGGCTATGGTCCAGGGCAACAGAGCAAGACTCTGTCTCCAAAAAACCCAAAAAACCCTGGTAGATTGCTCGAGCTCATGGGTTCAAGACCAGCATGAGGAAGAGTGAGACCCTGTCTTTAAAAAACTAGCTGGGGCTCAGTGCCTGTAGCTCAGTGGCGGTAGGGCACCAGCCACATACACCTGAGCTAGCGGGTTTGAAACCAGTCCGGGCCTGCTGAACGACATTAACAACTGCAACCGAAAAATAGCTGGGTGTTCTGGTAGGCGCCTGTAGTCCCAGGTACTTGGGAGGTTGTCTCAAAAAAGACAGTTATGTCTATTTAACATAGAATAAAATAATCAATTCTGGCTCAGCGACTGTGGCTCAAGCGGCTACGGCGCCAGCCACATACACCTGAGCTGGCAGGTTCACATCCAGCCCAGGCCCACCAAACAATGACGGCTGCAACCAAAAAATGGCCAGGCATTGTGGCGGGCACCTGTAGTCCCAGCTACTTGGGAGGCAGAGGCAGGAGACTCGTTTGAGCCCAGGAACTGGAGGTTGCTGTGAGCTGTGATGCCACGGCACTCTATCCAGGGTGACAACATGAGGCTCTGTCTCAAAAAAAAAAAATCAATTCTGCCATAAATCCATGCACTATAAAAAAAAAAAAACAGAAAAAAACAACACAGAATAAGGTAGTAAAGGAAGAACAGAGGAGCAAGAAAGACAGCAAATAGAAGTGTAATCATTATCAATAATTACATTTAATGTGAATGGCAAACACTACAGTCAAAAAGTAGACTGTCAGATTGGATTTGAAAAGCCACTATGCTTTCTACAATTTAGTAACATCTACTAATGGGGCAAAGGTCATGCATTAGTGGGGAGATGTCTGGGAGCCACTGAAGCATACAACACTGGGAACGGTCAGGAAGGCTTCCCAGAGGAGGCAACAGCATTTGAGCTGAGAAGTGAAGGGTAAATGGCTTCAGCTTAACAACAGGCCTCCCATAAACAAGTGCCACAGAAAAGAAGCCTGAATAGTACATGTGGATGGTCTCTGCAATACTGTTTATAACCAAAGAAAGTTGCAAATAGCCTGATCCCTTTTAATAGGTAATTTTTGTTTTGTTTTGTTTTTTTGAGACAGAGCCTCAAGCTGTCGCCCTGGGTAGAGTGCCGTGGTGTCACAGCTCACAGCAACCTCAAACTCTTGGGCTTAAGCGATTCTCTTGCCTCAGCCTCCCAAGTAGCTGGGACTACAGGTGCCCACCACAACGCCCGGCTATTTTTTGGTTGTAGTTGTCATTGTTGTTTGGCAGGCCTGGGCTGGATTTGAACCCGCCAGCTCAGGTGTATGTGGCTGGCGCCTTAGCTGTTTGAGCCACAGGTGCTGAGCCTTTAATAGGGAATTAATAGATAGTTCCAAGCATATCTTTATGAATGAAAACTGCATAGCTAATGCTACGAGGGAGGTCGATTTCTGTTGATGGATGAGGACAGATGCCCAAGATACAGTAAATGGGAGAAAGGCATGGTGTAAAAAGCATGACTTTTTGTTTTCTTAAAAAAAAATATATACACATATATAAAATATGTGTTTTATGTATTTTATAAATATATGTAGAGAGAATTTGATTTTTTTTTCTTTTTACAGAAAGAAAATGTAGTTTCCGTCTGTGGGTCATGAAATCAATTTCATGAGCCTTGACCATCATTAAGGTAGGGGGAGGATAAAAAACTAGAATGAAAAAGGTGAGCGTACATCATGCAAGGTAAGGGTTAAGTAGTTTTGTAAAACTGAATTTCAGATATTCACGCTGGATTGTGAGGTAAAATGCTTTCTCCATTTTGGATAATGGTCAGCACAAGTTCAGAGCAGTCTGGAGAAGCATACACACTGGCGGATTATCTTTGGAGGTGGTAATGATGGGTGACATGTACCTAATAAAAGACAAACCATATAAACAGGCAGTGGCTACTTGAAGTCTCCATCTCCCTCCTAGGGGCAACCACGGCCCACTTACTCTTCTTCAGACACAGCATCTATGCAGACACAGGCACTTTTGAGGCAGAGGGAATGTATCCTATCAGCTATTTCTTTTTAAAATAAATGCCGGCACACTGTAAGCCTGCTCTGTACCCAGTTTTTTACACTTAGCAGTATGATCTAGAGATCTCTCCATGTCAGTATACATAGGCTTCTCTCTGCAATGGCTGCAGACAGCTCACTCTATAGATATATTTTACCCTTTCATTTTCTACAATACATAATTTCTCTACTTTGTCAACAGGCATGTTCAATTCCTGTGAGCTGAAAAAAAATGACTTAAAACAAAGGAGGGGAAAGGTGAGCGCCCTTTGTCTGCATTAGCCAGCTGCTCCGCCCACTGCTCTTTAGAGATGGGTGTGCTGCCTCTTCAGCTCCAGGGGCAGATGCTGTTGGGTGTCATCCTAACCCCCTTACCCTGTAAACTAAGGTTGTCACTCAGCCCTTGACTGAGGAACGTGACTTGACACCAGCTCAGGGGGCAAATCTTGCTTGGTTGATGCCATTCATCTGGGAAGGTTTGGTGAGAGCCTGCCATTGACTCTGGCCAGTGAGATGTCAGTGTGTGTATGTGTGTGAGAGAGAGAGAGAGAGACTGCCTGCTGGGTGACTTCTGGGGACAATTTCTTTGTTAAAACAAAAATGTGTTTGCAGAAAGTGTAGACTCCTCTTCCACTGGACACTGTGTTTAGCAGTTGAATGGTAGCTGCCTGAGACTTTTGCGGGAGCCAGCCTGCAGGCGGATGGAGGCAAAACAAAAACAGGGAGAGAACCTGGATCCTGGACTCAATAAAAGACCCCATATCCTAGAGCCCATCCTAACTCGGGGACTCAGTGTTCTGTGAGATAAGAACCTTCTTCCCAGAGAGGCAGGGAGAAGATGCTGATCAAAGGGTATGAAGCTTCAGGTAGACTGGAGGAATAAGTGATTCCCTGCCCTGCACGGGAGCCACGGTTAATAATAACCCATTGCAAAATAACCTGTTTCAAAATGCGGAAGGAATAGATTTTTAACATTCTCACCAAAAATATGTTGGTGAGATGATGGATACGTTAATTCGCTTGAGTCAATCTTTCTACAAAGATTGAGACATCATATTTTACCCCATAAAATACACATAATTATCTCTCAATTAAAAATAAACAAACCAAGGGCGGCACCTGTGGCTCAGTGGGTAGGGCGCCGGCCCCATATACTGAGGGTGGCAGGTTCAAACCCGGCCCCGGCCAAACTGCAACAAAAAAATAGCCGGGTGTTGTATTGGGCGACTGTAGTACCAGCTACTTGGGAGACTGAGGCAAGAGAATCACCTAAGCTCAAGAGCTGGAGGTTGCTGTGAGCTGTGACGCCACAGCACTCTACCGAGGGTGACAAATTGAAGACTCTATCTCTAAAAAAATAAAAAAATAAACAAACTTTATGGGCGGCTCCTGTTCAAACCCAGCCCCAGCCCAAAACTGCAAAAAATAAATAAATAAATAAATAAACTTCCTCCAATTGAGGATTTTGTCATTTGCAGCCCAAGCATTCTCATGACTGGCCCTGTCTTCAATCTCTAATCACACAGTGGGCCCTTGACAGGAAACATATTCCCCTGAATATGTTGTGCCCTTTCCCACACTCCCACACACACCATGAGCCTTGCCAGGTGCCAGGCCTGCTCTGTCATTTCGCAGTGACACCAGTCAAGGTGTACGGCACAGGGTGGAGCTCTGACCCCGCCTCACAATCAACAGAGTAAACGTTCTTTCTGAAACACCAATGTGGCTGCGTGTCCTCCCTAGATCTCAGTGTCCACATGGAAAATGAGGCACCCCAGCATGGTGGATGAGAACACGGGCTTTGCTGTTCACCTGACCCAGGTTCCAATCCCAGCTCAACTGACGTACTGGACATCTTAGATTGAATCCCTTCCCCTCCCTGAGCCCTCAAGTGCTCCTCTGAGAAATGAGGTGATGACAGAACCTGCCTCATGAGGTCATATGTACAAAGTTCTCTGGAGCTGCACTTACAAGGGAGGTGTGTGGCCAAGGCCTGAAGGCCCAGGTGCTGGGTTCAGGCAGGACTGGGTGGGTGGGGGCAGGGAGCCTGCTCTTCACACCCATCACCACTTTTAGCTAGAAAGGCTGCATTTATTTGTTTTATATCTTAGGGGAAGATTTAAGATTTTGTTGGAATAAATGGTCTTGTGCCTTAGGAAAAAAACTGAAACAGCAGAGGCAAGTGTACGAGTGTGTGCAACACTTCTGGGCCACCTAGCCCTGGGGACTCCAAAGGGAGACTGATGGGTGGTCCCAAGTGAGTAACAGGCATGCAGGGGGCGAGCTTGCTCCTGCCTTCTGCAGTGGTAGTGAAGGCAGTAGGGAGAATACTGACTGTTCTAAGCATCTCATTTATTTATTTATTTATTTGAGACAGAGTCTCACTGTGTCACAGTGCCATGCCATCAGCCCAGCTCTCAGCAATCTCAAACTCCTGCTTTCAAGCGATCCTCCTGCCTCAGCCACCCGACTAGCTGGGATGACAGGCGCCCATCACAATGCCTGACTAGTTTTTCTGTTTTTAGTGGAGACAGGGTCTCACTCTTGTTCAGGCTGATCTCGAACTCCTGAGCTCAAGCAATCCTCTGGCCTCAGCCTCCCAAAGTGTTAGGATTACAGCCGTGAGCCACCACACTCAGCCTTACTCTAAGCATCTTACTTGCATCACTTCATGTACTTGCCCCAGCAACATCACTGAGGCAGGAACTACCACCATTCCCATGATTCAGGTGAGGGAAATTGAGGCCCAGAGAGATGAAATAACTTATTCAAATGCTGTAGCTGGAGGAGATAGAGCCAGGATGCAAACCAAGGTGGTCTGGCCGAGATGATGCTTTTAACCACCCCCATACTCTCAACAACAACTGCAATGATAAACATATAATAAATGAAAACAAGATATAGCAGCAGCTGGTATTTTTGAATCCCAGCTGTGTCTCAGTTCATCCTCAAAACCTTAGGCAACAGATCCCAATATGATCCTTATTTTACAGCTGAGGAAACTGAGTCTTAGGGAAGCCAGGGGGCCTGATGAGCGTCATGTAGCTGGTAAGCCAGAGCTGAGATCTGGACACAGGTCGGCCTCTGGCTGCCTGACCTTAAGTGCTAGACAAATCTCGTTTCCTCTCCCTGATGTCTGCTATGGACTTGGGCATTGAATCAGGCCCTCCCGTGGCTGGGATTAGCATGCCTCAGTGTAAAAGCTGTGGAGAGGCCACATTTGCCGGGTGACCTGAGGAGCAGAGGTGACAAGTCTTCAGGGAGTAGATGCAGATAGGAGGGGAGGCAGACTCAATGGAGATCCCAACCCAGCCACTGCTCACCGTCTTTGCCGCTGGCTCCCTGCCTGGATCACTGCAATTACCTCTTCTGTGGGCTCCCTGCCTCCTCCTGCATCCTCTCCAGCCTCAACACACATTCAGAGGGACCCCATGAATGCATGAGTCAGATGGGTGGGGGACTCTTCTATTCAGGACTCTCTGTGTAGCCACTTCATTAAGGTAAGAGCCTTAGCCTCCCACAGGGCCTCCCCCCACCTGCTGGGGTTCCTCTCTGCCCAGCACCTGTGCTCCCTTCCCCCTCCCCTAGACTCAAGGAAGCTGCTCCTCCAACACACCAGAATGCTTCTACTCCAGGGCTTTGCATTGCTCCCTCTCCCCAAAGATCTCTGCACGGCTCCTTCCTTCCCTGGAGTTCCAGGAAACAGTCTGGTTCCTCTTCCCAAGCTGACTGTGACTCTCTCCAAATGGGTCTCATTCATGTGTGCCCCCGGTCTCCGAACAAACACAGGCAGGTGGGTCCCTGTGGATCCTACAGCCCCCAGACTGATTACCTTTCAGGGCTGTGTCCCCAGAAGAGTATCCCAGAGACTCCTGGCATAGCCCAGGGAAGCAGGGCCACGTGCTTCCTGTCTGCCTGGGAACGCCTGGCTGCGTCAGCTCCGCGTGGAGCAAAGGGCCTCTGCTGCCCCTCATCAGCTCTGACAAATTGCTTTGGAAGCCCAGAACGATGTGGAGAGTGCGCTGCCTCAGGAGAGGGCGGGGGCCAGGTGGCTGCCTGCCTGGGATCACTCAGCCCATGGAGGTGCTCGCAGCAGGCACTGGCGCCTGGCAGTGTGCCTGGCAGCCGGGCTCCCATGACCAATGTATGGGGGGAGTGTCTGTGAAGTCACTGAAGTCATCAGTGGGCACAAGTTGCTACAGGCGGCAGCAGCTCCCATGGCAAGGATTGGAACCCAGGGAAGGGAAGGGGCGCGGGGTTCTCTGCTTGGGTGTGACAGTGCCCTCCTTTTCTTGGCAGCCCTCAAATTTTGCCCTCCATTGTCTCCCTTTCTCCATATACTCCATGTCTCCCAGAGTAGCCCTGAATGTCTAATTTTTATTATTTACTTATTTATTTTTTTTTGAGATAAACTCTTTTTTTTTTTTTTTGAGACAAGACACTATGTTGCCCTCGGTAGAGTCCCATGACGTCACAGCTCACAGCAACCTCAAACTCTTGGACTTAAGCGATTCTCCTGCCTCATCCTCCCAAGTAGCTGGGACTACCGGCACCTGCCACAACACCTGGCTATTTTGTTGCTGTTGTTGCTGTAGTTGTCATTATTGTTTGGCAGGCCCCATGTCAGGTTCGAACCCACCAGCCTTGGTGTATGTGGCTGGTGCCTTGGCCACTGAGCTATAGGCTCTGAGTCTTGAGATAAGAGTCTTACTCAGTCGCCCTGGGTACAGTGCTGTGGAGTCACAGCTCACAGCAACCTCAAACTCTTGGGCTCAAGTGATCCTCCTGCTTCAGCCTCCTGAGTAGCTTGGACTACAGGTTGTCTGCCACCACACCCGGCTAGTTTTTCTATTTTATTTTATGTTTGAGACAGAGTCTCACATTGTTGCCCTCGGTATAGTGCCGTGGAGTCATAGCTCACAGTAACCTCAAACTCTTGGACTTAAGCAATTCTCTTGTCTCAGCCTCCCGAATAGCTGGGACTATAGGTGCCTGCCACAATGCCCGGCTATTTTTAGAGACAGGGTCTTGCTGTGGCTCAGGCTGGTCTTGAACCCGTGAGCTCAGGCAATTCACCTGCCTCAGCCTCCCAAGTGCTAGGATTACAGGCATGAGCCATTGCGCCTGGCCTAATTTTTCTATTTTAATAGAGATGGGGTCTTGCTCTTGTTCAGACTGGTCTCAAACTCCTAAGCTGGAGCAATCCACCTGCCTTGGCCTCCCAGAGTGCTGGGATTATAGGCGTGAGCCAACTCGCCCAAACCAGCCAAGGGATCTTTTTCAAAAAGTCAGTGAGATTATGTGCTCAGATGTCTCCCATGGCTCCCATGTCTTCAGAACCAAATCCCAGCATCTGACCCCAGTCAACAGGCCTGCCAGGATGCCTCCAGCCACTCCCTCCTGTGCCTCACCTGCTCCACCCTCTCTGGCCACCCAACTAATTCTGGAGTGCTGTAAGTAAGTTCGTGCTCAGGTCTGGGCATTTGCTGTTTCTGCCGCCAGGGTCACTCCCAGGCCTCCCACACGCACCTCCTCCGAGAGGACCCAAGAGCCTCGCGCTGTCCTGCTTGGCTCTCCTCCCAACACCGTGGCTACAGACACTCTGTGTGGGAGTTCAGTTCTGTCCCTTGGAGAACGTCAGTTCCATAAGCAGGGACTCGACTTTGTTGCCTGCTGCACCATACTGTCTGGAACAGCACCTGGAACATGGCAGCCGCTGAGATGGCTGGTCCAGCCCCACCTCCTCTACTCACAGGGCTCCTGGTCCGCAGCAGCTCCTGCCCTGGGCAGTGTGCCTGCACCCCAGCACAGCTTGCTGGCTCTGCCAAGGCCCTGAGTCTTCCTTTCCCTCATATCCTGGCAATGCCACCTGCTGCCACATCTCCAGCTGCTGGGCCCTCCCGTGGGCCCACGTCCTTCTCACTCAGATCGTTGGCCTCGGCTCCTTCCCTGAGACTTCACTTCCTCTCTGGCTGCTGGTGCCATCTCTCAAAACATAAATCTGCCTGTATCACTCTCTCCGCTGAAACTTTCTCTTGCTTTCCACTGCTCTTAGGATCAAGTCCAAACTCCCTTTACCTCTCCCTAGCCTCCTATCAGCTGATTCCCTCAGCCTCCCATCAGCTGCCCCTCCAACTTCGAAATTTGTGCCAAGGGGCCTGTGTTGAGTGATAGGATAGCACTCCTCCCTCCCCCCCAGAAGAGCCTTTGTACACGCGGCCCTCTCTTTTGTGTGGTACCCTCTTTACAACTCATCCTTCCCTTCTATTTTTCTTTTTTATTGGACGGAGTCTTACTCTGTCTTCCCAGCTAGAGGACTATAATATGATCATAGTTCACTGCAACTTCAAACTCTTGGGCTCCAGAGATCCTTCTGTCCCAGCCTCCCCAGTAGCTGGGACTACAGGTATGTGTCATAATGCTCAGCTGGTTTTTCCTATTTTTGGTAGAGAGGGGCTGCCCTCTTTTTCAGGCTGGTCTCGAACTCCTGAGCTCAAGCAATCTGCCTGCCTCAGCTTCCCAGAGTGCTAGGGTCATACACATCATGCTCAGACAAAGGCACCTGCCTTCAAAGAGCCCAAGTTGGCATTCCAGTTAAGCCCAGGAGAACAGAGAGCGGATGTAGAAGAGTATAGGACAGACAGTGGGCTGCTGGGTGGAAGAGGCAACGTAGCCAGTGACACGCAGGCCACGATGGGAGGCAGAAGCACATGTGGCCTCTCGGTGACTCATGGACTGTCCAGGAACTTGTGCCTATTGAAATGGGATGACTGTGGGAGGGCCCCTGGAGTGAGTGGGGTGTGAGATTGAGGCTGGACCCTCACATTCCGTCTGAAATACTCCACCTGGCCATCCCCCTGTCTAGCTGAGAGGTGTTCTCCAGCAAAGCCCTGACACAATTGGGTCAGTGCCTCCCTTGGGTTTCCATCCTAGCCCCTCTGGGCCATCTCCTCAAATGGACTTTGAACTCTGACAGGGCAGGCCTATCTGACTATCTCAGTCACTGCTGCTGTGTCCCTCGCACTGCCTATAATAGACAGAGGTAAACCCAGGGGACACATTCTTATTTAGTGAGTCTGAGACAAGCCCTGTTCTTTTTTTTGTTTGTTTTTTGTTTTGAGTCTGGGTCTCACTCTATTACCTGGCCTGGAGTGCAGTGGCATCATCGTAGCTCATTGCAGCCTTGAATTCCTGGCTCAAGCGATCCTCCTGCCTCAGCCTCCCGAGTAGTTGAGACTAAGGGCACACACTACCATGCTGGGCTAATTTTTCTTTTTCTTTTTTTGTAAAATCTGGGTCTCGTGGTTACTCAGGCTGGTATTGAACTCCTAGGCTCAAGCAATCTTCCTGCCTCCCCTCCTTCCTCAGCTTCCCAAAGTACTAGGATTACTGCTATAAGAAATCAGACTTGGCCTTTTTAAAATAACACCCCTCCCAGCTGTTGTAAGGGTTCCTTTAATCCTTATCACATTCCTAGGCATGTGATTCATCCCCAATTTCACAGATGAGGAAACTGAGGCCCAAAGAGGTTCAGTCACTTGCCCAGGGTCACATAGCCAAGACTGGCAAAAAATGAGGTTAAACCCAGGTGGGCTAACTCTGATGTCCGTACTCATCTACCATGAATAACATTTCTTTAAATCAGCTTCTATTTTCCTTAACTTATTTGAAGCAGTATCTGTAAAATCAGGGGATGGGTTGGAAATACTTTTTCCTAATACTCATTAAAGCAAGCAGATATCCATTAAAAATAAAACATTTTCCTCCCCGTACCACCCAGATTACCTCAAGCACCCCATTTTGGGAAATGTTCTTCCACACTAAAGCCTGGTTGCCTAGGAGAAAACTTCAGGAAGCAGCTTTAATGAGTAGATAAGAATGATTTGCAATTAGCATCAATTGTCTGTATGCAAATTAAGCTCCCAACCGCAGGGCCCTCTTTTGTAGCAGGCTCCTCTCCCATTTTACTCCCTTCATTTCTGGGTTCAGCAAATCCTTACCTCCAACACGGGGTAATTTCATACCCATCCCCCTGCCTCAGCCACAGTCTACCGCAATCCTTGTTGCCTTTATTTCTCCAATTTCAAAACCCCACAGGGTTGTTCAGGTTTACAAACATTGTGCCCAGAGCAGGGGCTGAGACCCAGACCTGTGATCTCTGCTATAGACTTTCTTTTTTTTGAGACAGAGTCTTACTATGTCACCCTCTGTAAAGTGCGTGGCATCACAGCTCACAGCAACCTCCAATCCTTGGGCTTAAGTGATTCTCTTGCCATAGCCTCCCAAGTAGCTGGGACTACAGGTGCCTGCTACAATGCCTGGCTATTTTTTTGTTGCAGCTGTCATTGTTTGGCAGGCCTGGACTGGATCTGAACCCACCAGCTTCGGTGTATGTGGCTGGTGCCCTAGATGCTGAGCCACAGGCGCTGAGCCTGCTATAGACTCTCTTGACCCCTTGTTCCTCTTGGTGGGCACAGTTTTACATGTGTCTCAGGAACTGTTCAAAAGAGTCAATGAGTTCAAAAGAGAACTATTTGTCTAGGAAGGCAGTCTGGGACAGAGACCTTACTCACTCAGTCTCTCTCTACCTCCCACCCCTTCCTGCTCTTCTCCTGGGCTGCCCTGCTCAAGGAGGCTCTCCCACCACGATGCCCAGGGGAAGTGCTGACACCACAGCTGCTCTCAAATACAGTGGTTTTCACATCTCCCAGAGAAGGTGGTAAGTCATGAAATCATGTAAGTAGGCACTGATCAGCATGGAACATTTTCAGACAGACTAGATCAAAACACGTCACACATAGACTTAAGTATTATTTTGGAAACCACTGCTTTACCCTTCTCATTTATTTATTTATTTATTTATATATTTTTTTGAGACAGAGTCTCACTTTGTTGCCCTTAGTAGAGTGCTGTAGAGTCACAGCTCACAGCAACCTCAAACTCTTGGGCTTAAGTTATTCTCCTGCCTCAGCCCCCCAAGTAGCTGGGACTATAGGTGCCTGCGACAACAGCTGGCTATTTATTGGTTGTAGTTGTCATTATTGTTTGGTAGGCCGGGGCTGGGTGCGAACCCACTAGCTCCGGTGTATATGGCTGGTTGCCTAGCCGCTGAGCTACAGGCGCTGAGCTTTTTTTTTTTTTTTGAGGCAGAGTGTTAATCACCCTTGGTAGAGTGCCACGGCGTTATAGCTCACAGCAACCTCAAACTCTTGGGCTCAAGCGATTCTCTTACCTTAGCCTCCCAAGTAGCTGGGACTACAGGCGCCTGCCACAATGCCAGGCTATTTTTAGAGATGGGGGTCTTGCTCTGGCTCAGGCTGGTCTCAAACCTGTGAGATAAGGCAATCTACTCACCTCAGCCTCCCAGAGTGCTAGGATTACAGGTGTGATCCACAGAGCCCGGCCTGCTTTACTTTTTTTTTTTTTTTTTACAGAGGTAATTCTTTTTCTTTTTCTTTTCTTTTTTTTTTTTTTAGGCTAGAGTACAGTGGTGTCAGCCTAGTTCACAGGAACTTCAAACTCCTGGATTCAAGTGATCCTCCTGCCTCAGTCTCCGAGTACCTGGGATTATAAGCACCTGCCATGACAGCTGGCTAGTTTTTCTATTTTTAGTAGAGACAGGGTCTCGCTCTTGCTCAGGCTGGTCTTGAACTCCTGAACTCAAGCAATCCACATACGAGGGCCTTCCAGAGTACTGGGTTTACAGGCATAAGCCACTACACCCAGCTTACACAGGTATTTCTGTGTAGACACAGACACAGTTCTACTGGGGGATGTAGGCAAAGAGCTGCTGCCTGAGTACTCGTGCCCTGGAGAGAGGAAGCCTAGGGAGACAAAGACCCCCTGTGCCAAGCGGTGCTGGGTAACCGCTCCTGCCAAGTGTGGTCAGGGATGGGCAGTGAGGCTGGGGCCTTAGGGGCCAGCACTAGAGACTGAGGCACAGTAAGCCTTGCCTGGCCCAAAGAGCTGTAAGAGGGTCCAGGGTTGAGGTTTAAATTTGCCCAGTTATTTTTTCACCTCTGCATTTCCTTTCCCTGGGAAGCAATTTGTCACCCTTGACAGTCTCAACGTGGTCCACATTCCAGGCTGTGGGTTGGTCCATGCCTTTTCTTTTCACTCACTCCTCTCCCTGCCTCTCTACCAGTGGCTCACAAAGCTGGTTCTGGGACTAGCAGCATTAGAATCTACTGGGAACTTTAAAAAAATGCAAACTCTGAGGTCCTACTCTGACCTAATAACATTCTGGGTGGGGCCTAGCAACTGGGTTGAACGATATCTCCAGGGGGTCGAGCATCACTGTCTTAAACCACAGAGCAGAGGTCCTTAACCTTTTAGAGCCAATTTCATGGAAGACAATTTTTCCATGGGGGGCGGGGATGGGACAGAAAGCAGAGTTCAGGCAGTGATGCTGTGTGGCTCAGGGGATTGGGGATTGCAGCTTTAGAGCCTAGAAGGCCAAACTGACCTCCCAGATGTCCTCATGGCTGGGATGGTCATGTGACACTACTTGCTGAATGGGTTCTGGAAAAGTTTTGCTTTCTCCATAGAAGGGGGAAGCTGCCCAGATGCTGTAACCATTCTCTCTGTTCTCTGCTCACGCACTGCCACTTGCTGGCCACCACAGCCATCAGGCGACCAGGGAGACGCAGCCAGCATGGTTAGGATGGTGGAGCAGGCAGGCACAGTACCAGTCCTCCTTTGAGCTGCCACACTGGTCCCATTCTGCCCTCTCTGGACTCCGTGTCAGGGGACAGCTAAACTGATATTTGTCTATGTCACTGTGCGTCAGGTTTTCTATTACTTACAGACAAATGCATTCCTAAGAGATACCATCTGTGACCGCCCCCCCCCAGAAAGCATAAAAACTCTTGGTCTCAGCTCAGAGAGAAGAATAGAGAGACAGGTCAGAGAGAACCCGAGACAGAGGGAGACAGACAGACACCCTCCACCTAGGGTCCTTGAAGGCTGATGGATGAGCAGCAGGGAGTGGTCCCCAAGCCACCCAATTCTGTCAGCAAATCAGTACATTTGTGCATGTTCTAGGGAGGGACCCTCACCTCTCAGGACTGTCGGATTAGGACAGGGGAGAGTAAGGACCCAGACTGGGTGCAATACCTTACCTGGGCTGCCTTGGTGGCTCTCGGCTGCCCCCAGCCAGGCCTGTAGGGGTGCTGGAGCCTGAAGAGTACAGCTTCGGTCGGTAGCCCTTGCTCTGGCCAGCAACCACTGGGGCAGGGGACACCTCCCGCCGCCTGTCTGTGTGATGGGACCTCCCAGTAGCCTCGCGACCCCCGCCACAAAGGCCAATACTTCCAGGAGGCTTGTGTGGCTTGGTGGGCCGAGGCACCTTGGCCAGGGACATGCAGCTGGGGGTGGAGGTGTAGAGGGTGGTGTCGATGCCACTGTCACTGGAGCCACCCTTGGAGAGTGGGTCTTGCTCTGGCTCTAGGGGATCCAGGGGATCGAACCAGCGATCATCACTGTGGCTACTGGATGCATTGCTGGAGAGGGTATTGCTGCTGGAATGACTTGAGTACTGAGGTTCTCCCTGGAAGGCAAGAGAAGCGTCATTCCCAGATGCCAGGACAGGGCAAATCTTCCTGCCCTGGGGCCTCCCTGGCCCGAGTGTAAACTCTGGACCCAGAAAGCTTCTAATCTTGGATCCCCACTGGCCATGTCACCCTGAGCAAATGATTTGCATTCTCTTTGCCTCAATTTCCACACCTGTAAAATGGGGAGTGATGACAACCCTGCCTCATGGGTCTCTCAGGACAGATGACATTATGTACATATGTGCTTTCCATATCTCCAACTCAATTATGTCTAGAATTGAACTTTGGACCTTTCCTCCTAAACTGGTCCCCTCCCTGTCTCAGCTGCCCCAGCCCAGAGCCATGGACTCACCCTGACCCTGCCACTTCAACAGCTCACTCTGCTGTCTGCGTCTTCAAAACGGATCCAGGGCCTTGCCCGTTCTGCCTCCTCCCACTGGGCCAGCATCCCAACCTCCTCCTTGGTCTCCCAGTCCCCATGCCCCTGCCATTTCTACCCCACACATGGCCAGAGGGAGGCTGTGAGCACCCGTGCTAGAGCCTGTCTCTCCCCTGCTCAGAACTCTGCCACGCTCCATCTTACCCAAGGGTAAAGCCACAGTTCTCCTCACAGCCCACCAGGCCTCAGAGATTTGGCTGATCTCAGGTTCTCATCTTCTCTGGACCACATCATCCTAAAGCAGTGGTGCCTATCACTTGCTTTTCCCTTAACTGTGCTTTGTTTTGCTTTCTCAGAAAGGACTATCCTTGTGTTAGAGAACGTATCTGTTTATGTGCTCACTCTTGTCCCCACTGGGATGTCAGCTTCCTGAGGACAGGGCCTGGTCTGTCCTCCTCATCATTGCAGTCCCAATGCCTGGAGTGTTGTAAGTGCTTGTCAGACGCCTACTGAGTGAATGGATGCAAAGACACTGCCCAAAGTGTAATCAGAAGTAATGCATGCCCTTTCCAGGCCGGGGACAAAAATCCCCAACATAATCCTTTCTCCTTCCCACTCCCACTGGAAAGATGCAGGGACCCAGCACAGGGTTCAAGGCCCTGAGGGGCAGCAGAGCCACAGATGGAGGGAGCATGGGGTCCTGAGCCCACATGTGGAGAGCTGCTCACTTACTGAGAGGGAGATAAATGTCTGTAGTATCAGCAGCAACTCATCTATCACACTGATGATGAGTCTGTCACAGCAACTCATCTATCACACTGATGTAAAGACGAGGAAAGTGCAGCTCAGGCAGGTGAGGGGATTTGCCCAGGACAACCTGGCTGGTGAGTGCTGGAGCCACACTGTGAACATGGATGATGCTAACTCCAGACCAAGTACTGAGCCCCTGTCCTGAGTGGAAGATGGTGAAGGTCAAGGACATGCTCACATGTGGTGTTCAGAGCCCATATCCAGGCAAAGCTGCCCAGCCCACAACACTCAGGCGCCTAGGCGAAGCCAGCTCCTATGGCCCAGCTCCCAGGTGGGGCAGGGTGGGGCGCAGACTCACTTTGGAATGCCTGTTGGGGGAATCTTTGCCTGCCACGTCCTGCCTGGAGGTATGCTTGCTTCCACTGCTTCCAGCCATGGCTGAGAGCCTGACCTGGGCAGGCACATGCCACAGAGGCTCTGTAGGAAAACAGGAGACACACCAGTGGTTAGGGGGGACTCAGGCCAGGGCCTCGAGAGTCTGGTCCTAAATATGGTTGGATGGTCTCATTCCTCTGCCAGCCTGTCTGCTCACCTGGGGCATGAACCCATCAACTTATGCCTTAGGGCAGTGGTTCTCAACCTGTGGGTCACGACTCCTTTGTAACGATGAAAATACATCCTGGCATTAGGAAGGTTGAGAACCGCTGCCTTAGGGTGTCTGGGGATATTTACTGAGTCCTCGCTAAGTATCAGGTAGCACTCTGAGCCTTACGTGGTCTCCACATGGAAGTCCTCCAGCCACCCTCCACATCATCCCCAAACAAGGCTGAGCACATCTTACTGACCCTTTGGATTTTCTCTTTTATAAATTACTTGTTCATCTCCTTTATCCATTTTCTCTTTCATTCTTTCATTTTCTTCCCTCCCTTCCTCCCTCTCCTTCTTTCTCTTATTTTTGAGACAGCTCTGTTGCCCAGACTAGAGTGCAATGGTCTCCGCCTAGCTCACAGCGACCTAAAACTCCTACGCTCAAGACATTCTCCTACTTCAGTCTCCCAGGTAGCTAAGACTTGTACTGTACCACCATGCCTGGCTAATTTTTCTATTTTTTTGTCTCAGACTTGCTCCAGCTGGTCTCCAACTCCTGGGTTCAAGTGATCCTCCTACCTAAGTTTCCCAAAGTGCTAGGATTGTAGGTGTGAGCCACCGAGTCAGGCCTCCTTTACTCATTTTTCTATGGGACTTTTAGCTTATTGGTTAGTAGAGTTCTTCACATATGCAAGGTAGAAATCCTTTGTTGATTAAATGTACATAGCTTGCTTTTAAGAAAATGGAATTATAACAAACAATGTCCCACATCTGGACTGTTCACTTTGTAACACATCTGTGCTTGCTTCTCCCTGTATATCTTCACAACACAGCTTCACGTAACTGAACAGGAAATTGCCTCATTTTTAATAGCTGCTTAGCATTCCATCAAGTGAATGGATGTCAATTATCTACCAGTTTCCTACTCATATATACTTAAGTTATCTTCAGTTTTATTTTACAACAGTGTTACAGTGGCTTTCCTACTCCTTTGACTTTGAGTGAATGCAGTCCTGTGGACAGGGCTCTATAATCAGAATTGCTGGCTAAAAGGGGGAGAGTGGGTTGAAAATTGTGATGGTTATAGTTGGGTATTGTGGTGGGTGCCTATAGTCCCAGCTACTCGGGAGGCTGAGGCAAGAGGATCACTTGAACTCAAGAGTTTAAGGTTGCTGTGAGCTAAGATGCCAGGGCACTCTCCAAGGGTGACCAAGTAAGACTCTGTCTCAAAAAAAAAAAAGGAAAATTGTGGTTGCAGTGGGTATAGCCTGAACTGAGTCTCTCTCTGACCAACCTCAAAGGGGGGTACTTAGATAATATTGATCAAAATTACAAATGTATTAACCGAGAACCTGAACCCAGAGCGTCTCACTCAAAAGCTGACACTTTGATCACGGTGGTATTCAAATTAATCATATGATAGAATAATTATTATTATTTTTGAGATAGAGTCTCACTCTGTGCCTTGGGTAGAGTACCATGGTGTCACAGCTCACAGCAACCTCAAACTCCTGGGCTTAAGGGACCCCCTTCTCTTAGCTTCCCAAGTAGCTGGGACCACAGGTGCCCATCATGATACCCAGCTAGTTTTTCAACAGAGACTGGGTGTCACTCTTGCTCAGGTCTTGAACTCCTGAGCTTGGGTGATCCACTGTGCTGGTCTAATTGTAGAATTATTAAGCATGTGTTCTGTGTCAGGCGCTCCTGCAAGCATCACCTTGCTGTGTCTTCTCAGTACCATCTCTAATAATTGAAGGAGAATATCAACACTGGTTCAAGGTCACACAGTCAGAAAGGGCCAGGCAGGAAGTGCAACTTATGACCTTTTGGCTTTAGGGCCTGTGTTCTTTTTTCTTTTTTTTTTTTTTGAGACAGAGCCTCAAGCTGTCAACCTGGATAGAGTGCTGTGGCATCACAGCTCACAGCAACCTCCAATTCCTGGGCTCAAGCGAGTCTCTTGCCTCCGCCTCCCAAGTAGCTGGGACTACCGGTGTCTGCCACAACGCCCGGCCATTTTTTGGTTGCAGCCGTCATTGTTGTTTGGCGGGACCGGGCTGGATTCGAACCTGCCAGCTCAGGTGTACATGGCTGGCGCCTTAGCCCGTTGAGCCACAGGCACCGAGCCAGGGCCTGTGTTCTTTAAGTGCTGCCCCCTCCTTGGTCTTCCCTAAGAATGATAAGTCTGGCAGCGATGGACAGCAAATGCTTGATGAGCAGGGGTCCTTATTCTCCTAATGATGGGCTGTCCTGTGCTGGCTGAGAGGCAATGGCTCACAAGACCCTGGGAGGATAGAAACTTGGCATGGCTCCTGCACAGGAGTGGGCTGAGGCTGATTGCTGAGGTCACAGGCCAAGCACACAGTCAACTCCGGAACTCGCAGCAGGCCTATGTGAGCTCACAACCACAACCTGCTGCCTCTGTGCAACTGTAGGGCACTCGTGGGTCCACATTCCTGCTGGCACTCAGGGCCACAGCAGAGAACGGCCTGGCTAGACACAGTCCGGACTCAGGTGAAGGTGTCACTGTGGCTTCACTTGGGAGCCATGGACATGGAAAGCTAGGGGTAAAAAGTAGGTGGACAAAGTACGCACTCTGCCCCACTCTGCCCCTACAGATGGTTTTCCTCTGGAAGCATCCCTTGGGCCCAGGGAAACCACATTCTACAGAGCTGAGCCCATGGCAGTGGCATCTAGGCTCAAATACCACCGATAAGTCGACAACTCTCAATTCCGCTTCTGGCCTGGCCTTTGGCTCTGACTTCAGACTCAGCCTCAGCTGCCTCACAACACCTGTCAGGGTACCTACAGGCTTTGGTTCAAATCCCACTTATGCTACCACCCAGCAGTGACCTTGGGCAAGTGGCAATCTTTCTGTGTCTGTTCTTCCTCATCTCTAAACTGGAGCAGTCATAGTGTCCACTCAGCTGTGTTCCTGAGATGAGTAAGCGGGAAGGTAAGTGCAACGCTGGGTACGTAACCATCACACAAAACCCGCTGCTGCTGCTCCTGCCGTGACTGTCACCTGAGCAGGGCTGGGCAAAGTCCACATCTGCTGAGGGGCCTTATCTTCACTGGTTCTCTGTGGCCCTAAGTGGGCTGTCTTTTTTCTGGGTCTTCAATACATTCTAGACTTCATGATTCTAAACACAGATTCCCCTGGCTGTGTGTGTGTGGAGAGGAAGGTGCGAGTCAGCTTATGTTCCAGGAAGTGACAGAGGAACCTGGTTCTGGGCTAAGAAAAGAAAAGACAGGAAGGACAACAGGTCCTCATGTGGGGCCACGGTACCTACTGGGATAATCTCCTCCCTGGTTCACACTGTGGGGGAGGAAATAGTCACATAGCATTTCTCTCTTTTTCTGAACTGAATGGGCGAATAAGAAGATCCACATGTGTCTGTGTTGGAGCAAAGTTCACAGCATTGTAGCCATGACAGGCAGGATGAAGTATGTTGAGGAGAGAAGTAACCACATGTGCAGCCCCAGGGACAGCAGCAGGACAGAGGGGCCAGGGTCCCCAGCTGCTTGTTTGAAGTTGAACCACTGTCCCTGGCTTATGAGAACCATGGCCAAGGGGCTGAGGAATTCTCCAGGCCACAAATCCTGGACCTCATGCCACCTCTTCCCTACCCGACAGCACCTCCTGACAGCTTCCCTACTCCTAGATGCTTAGAGATTCTCAACCACGGTCTCAGAGAACAACTCCACTTCCACTTCCAATGTCAAGGCTGTCTAACATTTTTTTTGTTTGCTTCCTTTTGAAGTCACCCACCCATTCATCTGGTGGTTCTTAGGCTTCAAAGGGGCTACCCATTTATATGAAATTATGTTTCAAATATTCATCAAGGCAAGGCAATGGCTCGCGCCTGCAATCTTAGCACTGTGGCAGGCTGAGGCGGGTGGAATGCTTGAGCTCAGAAGTTCAAGACCAAACTGAGCAAGAGTGAGATACTGTTTCTACTAGAAATAGAAAAAACTTGCCAGGTGTTGTGGAGGGCACTTGGAGTTCCAGCTACTTGGAAGGCTGAGGCAGGAAGATCTCTAGGGCCCAAGAGTTTGAGGTTACTGTGAGCTATGATTCCATAGCACTTTACCCGGGCAACAGAGTGAGATTCTATCTCAAAAAAAAAATTCATCTAAGTAGTACGCACATGCAACTGATAATTATATACGAGGTACAGGGGAATGAACATGAGAAGATGTTCTATGTCACAGGTCATCAGAAAAATGCAAAAACATAACATGACACTACCACAACCCTACTGGAATAGCTGAAATGAAAGGGGTCGGTGAGGACATGGGGCAACCAGAACTCTCACATGCTGTTGGTTGGAAGCATAAGACTGTTTATCACTTTGGGAAATGGGTTGGCCCTTTCTTACAAAGTTAAACATTAAGACTCAGCAATTTCACTTGTAGGTATCTACTGCTCAAAGACGTGAGCAAATATTCATCAAAAGACAGGTAAAAGAATGTTTCTGGAAACACTGCTCTAAGCAGCCCCAAACTGGAAACAAGCCAAATGTCTATCAGGAGTAGGATAGGGCAATAAGTAGGGTTTATTCACACCACGGAACACCACTCAGAAGTCACACTGCTGATAATAATCCTATATTTGACTTTCACAAACACGCTGCTGACCAGTAGAGGCCAGACACACACATGAAACATACATATACAGAGTGATTCTATATTCTATAAAACTCAAAACCAGCCAAACTAAGGCTGTAAGAGCCAGGACAGGGACACTTTGGGGGTACTGAGTGAGAAAGGCAGGGGGTTCTGGGAGGCTAGCCACATTCTGTGTCCTGCCCTGGGCGCACCTGGTCTGTGACATGTTATACTCACGATTTGAACTCTTTTCTCTACATGTGTTATATGTCCATAAAAGTAAAAAATAATATAGGAGTATTTATATTATGAAAAGTCACGGAACACAGTCGGTTCTGTTCCCCTTAGAGTGCCACTTCTAATCCTTTCAACTGTCTTCCCTGGTGCCGACCAGCCCTGTGACACACAGTTGTCCTCCTGCACCCGCCCTCTCAGTACAGCACACTCCATCTGCTGATGCCCCGTCTTCCTCACCGGTTCCCCTGCTCTCCTGAGTGACCTCTCTAATCTCACCTGGGGCTCTTATAGCTTTCTTTTGTATTTTATCTGCCACTGACAGGAGGGGGTTGTCACCTGTCAAAGTATAAGTAAGAGGCTCTGAGGAAGGAGGCAGACAGGGCAACGCCGCCGGGAGGTCCTACCTGGCTTCTGGCGCTCCATTGTGCTCTCCTGACTGGTCAGGCCGCCTGAGGAGGAGTCGCCGCTGGATGCTGCATCGTGGCTGAAGTGGGGATCAAAAGACAGCAGTGTATGCGGGGCGGCCGTGTACCTGCAGGGGAGTGAGACCATCACAGGGTGAGGGACTGGTGTGTCAAGAACTCCCGAGCCGAGGCTTGCTCACTGGTGGGTTGTAAATACACAGGAGGCTGTGCTGTGGATCTGGGAGAGAAAGCTTCGGCAGGGCAGGTGAGTAAGCCCGGAGACACGCTATTAACTGAGGGCCAGGAATGAGAGCCTCGTCTGGGAAGCCTGCCAGGGAGCTGGCAGTAGCAGGGAGTCCAGGGCAAGGTATGTTTCTCCAGGAAGGAAGAGGCAGAGCTATCTGGGCTGACTACCCCACCTTTAGGCTCCTCAGGGGTCCTATTGGCTGTGAAATACGGTGAGCTGCTGCCAGCCATTACTGCCTCAGGCCTGTCTATGGGCTCCCTGTCTCAGACAGAGAGGAAGCAGGGTAAGAAAGTATTTGCAAGTACAGGAAGCCTGAGGTGGGGAAGACTGGGCTTCAAACCTTACCCCTGCCTCTTGCCCAGCCAGGTGCAGGCAACTCCTAGCCCTGAGCCTCAGTTTCTCTCACTGCCAAGAGGTGATCAGAGTAGGCCCTTCCTTGCAGGACTCAGGGATGCCCGGCTGTGCTCAGCACTTAGCCTGGGGCTGACACATGATATGTGGTGACTTGTGACCATTGGCCAATAGGCTAGAACCCTGTGTGTGGCCCTGTACTGCAGGGGACAAGCTGTGGGCTCAGGCTTCCGAGAGAGGCAGCTGTGGGCTCGAAGCCCTGTTCCACCTGCCCAGACCAGCTGCCTGGCTTTGGTCGGGCAAGTGCTCATTGATTTGAGCAGCAGTTTTTCCATTTGAAAAATGACGTAACATTTTCTCCCTCACAGGGTTGTGAAGCGGATGAAATAACAATGCCACCCCCCAGATAGAGACCTCCCTGGGGACCAGCTCAGCACCCACTGGTGAGGGCCAGGATTTAAGGGAAGCAGCAGCACAGGTTTCTCCCTATGGCCTCCTGTCCCGGCGGCATTCTCTATGCCATGGAGCGAATCCCTTAGAAACTCCTCTCCTTGCCTGAGGTTGATTCAGAGACAGGCCTGTGACACTATTTGGCTACTGACATGTGAGGGGATGTGAGGGTTATTAGACTCCCACGACATATTTCTGGCTCTCCACCTCCAAGTCTGTGGCAGGACTGAACTTCCTGGTCCCTCGAGATTGGCTGGATGGGGCCATGTGGCTGGTTCTCATGGATGAGCTATGAGGGAAGAGACTGGAAGTGGTGGCTACTCAGGCATCCTGGGTCCTGAGAAGTCCCCTGCCAGTCAGCAGTGGAACTGTAGAGTGACTGAGAAATAGATCTTTCTTGATTTAAGTCATGGAGATTTTCAGGTATTTGTTAGCCAGCATAGCCTGACTGCAATGGGGGAAAGTCTAACTAGGAGGCTTTTGGGAAAAAGTCTTGAGAGAGATGACAAGAAAAGATGGCCTCTCTTTGTGCTCCAGATGCTTCTGGGCGCAGACAGAACGTTATAAGCTGCACTGTCCAGCCTGACGATGAGGCCAACACCAAGCGTGGGCGTGAGGCGGCGGGAGGAACTGGCCCTTACTAGTGTTGTCAAGGTGCTGGGTCCACCTTCCCTGGCGACTGCCCTGCCTCCGAGCTCCCTTTTCTGTGAGATAACAAATCCCTGCAACATTTAAGACAGCCAGAAGCACCCCCTCTATACAGGCCTTGTACTTTGGAGGAGTTACTGAGCCTCCATTAATACAATGCTGCTATAGCAACTTCCATTTGGCCTCTGGCATCCATACTTCCACCTTGGGAGAAGCTGGTGGTGAGGAGAAGTGACAAACGGGGACTCCCCCACATTCAAAGGAGGAATCAAGTAACTTATCTAGGGTCATTGGATAAGTCAGCGCAAAGCCAGGGCTGTCTCTATGAAGATCACGCTCTAAACCCCTAGGTTTCAATCCCCCTAGCACAGCAGAAGGGTGCTTGGGAGGGGTGCTGCTCTCTCTGAAAATTCAACTCTACCCACCTGCCAAGAAAAGACATGCCATTCTCCCTTCCCCAAACAGGCCTCACTTTCTTTCTTTCTTTCTTTTTTTTTTTTTGAGACAGAACCTTAAGCTGTCACCCTGGATAGAGTGCCGTGGCATTACAGCTCACAGCAACCTCCAATTCCTGGGCTCAAGTGAGTCTCCTGTCTCCGCCTCCCAAGTAGCTGGGACTACGGGTGCCTGCCACAATGCCCAGCCATTTTTTGGTTGCAGCCACTGTTGTTGGCGGGCCCAGGCTGGATTCGAACCCGCCAGCTCAGGTGTACGTGGCTGGCACCGAGCCAGGCCTCACTTTCTAACACCTCCAGGAAAGGAAGCCAAAGCTAAAATACAGGAAGCACAAAGGGTTCATTCTTAGTTTTCTTAATGTCCAAGGGCCCAGTTTCCACCAACTTATGCAACTTTACAAAGGCAACTGTGACTATAAGCAATGTTCACCTTGCTGGCTGGCTCCATGCCTGGCTAGCTACCTGGTAAATGCAGATGAAGACTGACTTAGTCAGTTTTCCCCAAAAGCCACAATCGAAAAGTACTAAAGGAAGTCATCAGTGATGGCCGAGAACAGCCAGGGGAAAGTGGGAAGTGTGGGTGGCAGACATTGCTGGCTGCTTCCCTAATACCAAGTCTCTCCCTTCTCCTCAGTAACAGAATCCCAACTGTATCTGGGGCAGCAATGCAGTCGCTTAACAGACTACATCTCCCAGGCTCCCTCGTACCTCCGGCCAAAGAGATAAAAGTGGAAGCGCCACGTGTACCTTCTAGCCAGGAAAGCATCTCAGAAGGGGACCTCTGTCTCTGGGCTCTCCTGGGCGGATGGGAGGTAGCAGGCTATGGCACACAGTATCAGGGAGGGGGACCTGGGGGTCCCTAAAATGTGGAGAAAATTATATTGTCTGGGTCACTGTTTTCTCTCTCTTTCCTTCCTCTCTTTCTTTTTACTTTATTTTTTGAGAAAGTCTCATTCTGTTGCCCTGGGTAGAGTGCCGTGGCGTCATCATAGCTCACGACAACCTCAAACTCTTGGGCTCAAGCGATTCTCTTGCCTCAGCCTCCTAAGTGGCTGGGACTACTGCTGCCCACAACACCTGACTAGTTTTTCTATTTTTAGTAGAGACAGAATCTAACTTGCTTAGGCTGGTCTTGAGCCTGAGCTCAAGAAATCTACCTGCTTTGGCTTCCCAGAGTTCTGGGATTTATAGGCATGAGCCACTACGCCCAGCCAAGATAAAATCACTTTAAAGACAAAGGGTTTTGGGTTTTGGTGGTGAATGCAATTCCAGGCACCCCAGGCAGAAGCTGGGTGTACTGACTCCAGGGAGGCCAAGGTCAGGGGTGCTTTAAGGTCAGAGGGTTGGCTATCGGATACTGACTTGAGCTTCCCACTTGGCCACAGGGGAAAGTTCCAAGACAGACATAAAGTGAGCAAGAGCCTCAACCACGTGGAGGGCTCTAGCCTGCCCTGCCAATCTCCTACACTGATCGGTGAAACACTGACAGATGACACAGCCTTTGTCAGCTGCCACCCCAGCAACCATCACCTTTCTCTTTTCTGCTGATAGAGCCTGGATTCCGCTCTGGCAGCCATTCCTCTGGCATATGATTTGAGTAAATCCTGACAGTTTAAGATAGTCATAGGGCAGCAATATGACCTTGCCAGGGGTTGGCTCAGAGATGGCCAGGTGACACAGTGCCTTCTCTTTTACAAACGAAAGTTCCTCTGTCTGCAGGGCACTGGTTATACTTGGGGCCATGGCAGCCATCAGTGGGTCACTAGTGGGGCCAGGTCCCTGAGGATATCCCTGGGCTGCAGCCCCAGAGCTGTCCTAGACCCAGACTTCTTACTGTGGGGGGTGGTAAGTCCCCAAATGCTTCGTGCCTTCTCGAGTTAGGTTTTCTGTCACTTGCAGTTCACTGCCTCCTACCTCATGTACCACTCTTTATGGAGCTGGCAGAGGAAAACAAAAAGAATAGAAAGCCAGTCAGGGAGCCTAATGAACAAGCGTCTGGGGCCCAGTCCTGCCCTGCGGACTTGTTGAACCTGTCACACGTTTCTGTCCTAACACTGTGCTTAGCTTGGTGGTTCCTTTACCTTGCACACAAAGGTGGCAAACTCCTGAGGACGAGGACAGCACCGCCAGCCTCTGTACCCAGCCACCAGCACAGGCTCTTTGCTGTGCAGTAACTGTAACAGCCATCATGGAGCACTTACTATGTCCCAGGCATAGTTTTGAGCGCTTTAAAGGGTCTTCCTCCTCAAATATTCAGGATGCTGCTCAGAGATCGTCTCCTGAGTAAATGGAGGTACAGAGAAGTGAAGCACCTTGCCCACACTCAGCTGATGAGGGATGGGGCCTGGTTTTTAAGTCTTTTTCTTTCTTTCTTTCTTTTGAGATAGAGTTCAAGCTGTAGCCCTGGATAGAGTGCTGTGGCATCACAGCTCACAATAATCTCAAAGGCTTGGGCTTAAGCAATTCTCTTGCCTCAGCCTCTCAAGTAGCTGGGACTACAGGCACCTGCCACAACACCTGGCTTTTGTTGTTGTTTAGTTGTCGTTGTTGTTTTAGCTGGCCCGGGCTGGGTTCGAACCTGCCAGCCTTGGTGTATGTGGCTGGCGCCCTACCCACTGAGCTATGGGTGCCGCTCTTGTTTTTAAGTCTTAACAGCCAGGCAATCTTGCCTCTCAGTAAATCTAAGATGGGCCACAAGACAGATTCTGCCTACGAGGGCCTTCATGCTCCTAAAACCTTGATGAATTCAGCAAGTAGCAGACCTGCTGGAGAAGACAGCTGGAGACAGGGCTCCTGAGGGTTACAAACATCCTGGCTGAGTGGGTATGTCTAGCTTGAGTCACATGAGCTTGGATATCATGGGTCAAATGTGCAGCAGGAAAAGGGGAAAGGAACAGAGACCACTTGAGTAATCCTGACCAGGCCTTTTACTGTAGGATGGTGACTGAGGGTGAGAGACACTCCTGGGAGGTTAGGGCATAAGGTGTACTGGGAACATTTCACAAAGTTTGGAACCCCACTGTTCTAGAGATGGAAAATGCTGAGACGTGGGCTACAGAGGGCAGGGTTAGGCTCCATCTGACTGTAGCAAGAGAAGAGTAGTGGGGGAAGAGCTAGAGTCCCAGGAAAAAGGGATATTTTTCCATTTGCTAATGCCACTGAGCGTAAAACACAAAGCCATGGCCATCAGATTAGTATACTGTGGCTGGGGGTGCTGGAGGGGACCATGTGCATCGCCTTGATTTGGAGGATGAGTTTGGAGTCCTTCAGGCACGAGGATAGCTCTGGACTCATGCTGGTCCTCCACAATCATAGGACCTGTCATTTCCTGGCAGAGTGACCTTAGCCAAGTGATTCACCTTTTTGACCTTTAGCTTCCCCTCTGTAAAATGGGGCTAATTAAACCAGACACCTCATGGAGTCGTTGGCAGGACTCACTGAGATCAAGCATACTGATCCACAGAATAGACTAGAGAACCCAGAAATAGTCTCACACAAATGCACAAATGTGCCCAATTAATGTGCTCAATATTTTTGCCTTACGGGACAGAAGCAAGGCTATGGAGGAGGAATAGCCTTTTCAATAGATGGTGCTAGAATACAGCAGACATCTATAGAGAGATATCTGCTGCAAAAAAAGGAATGTAACCATTTTAAACCTCTCACATTATATAAAAATCAACTTACAAATATTAACTTAAATAGCCGGGCATTGTGGCGGGCGCCTGTAGTCCCAGCTACTCGGGAGGCTGAGGCAAGAGAATCGCCTAAGCCCAGGAGTTGGAGGTTGCTGTGAGC
>CAUYRH010046889.1:0-12220 GCA_963574655.1 Perodicticus potto
GAGTAAGGACAGGGAGACAGGATAGAGAGTCAAGACAGGAAGTCAGGATAGGGAGTTAGGATAGGGAGTAAGGACAGGGAGACAGGATAGAGAGTCAAGACAGGAAGTCAGGATAGGGAGTTAGAATAGGGAGTAAGGACAGGGAGACAGGATAGAGAGTCAAGACAGGAAGTCAGGATAGGGAGTTAGGATAGGGAGTAAGGACAGGGAGACAGGATAGAGAGACAGAACAGGAAGATAGAACAAGTGGTTAGGACAGGGAGTTAGGATAGGGAGTCAGGACAGGAAGATAGGATAGGAAGTTAGTACAGGGAGTCAGGACTGGGAGACAGGACAGGAAGACAGGACAGGGGGTCAGGACAGGGAGTTAGGATAGGGAGTTAGGACAGGAAGTCCAGACACGGAGTCAGGATAGGGAGTCAGAATAGAGAGTCAGGACAGTAAGTCAGGATAGGGGTTAGCATAGGGAGTTAGGATAGGGAGTCAGGATAGGGAGTTAGGATAGGGAGTCAGGAGAGGGAGTTAGGATAGGGAGTCAGGATGGGGAGTTAGGATAGGGAGTTAGGATAGGGAGTCAGGATAGGGAGTAGAATAATGAGTCAGGATAAGGAGTTAGGACAGGGAGTCAGGACAGGGAGACAGAATAGGAAAACAGGACAGTGGGTCAGGACAGGGAGTTAGGATAGGGAGTCAGGGCAGGAAGATATGATAGGAAGTCAGGACAGGAAGTCAAGACAGTGAGTCAGGACAGGGAGTAGAATAGGGAGCCAGGACAGGAAGTCCGGATAGGAAGTTAGTATAGGGAGTCAGGACTGGGAGACAGGACAGGAAGTCAGGACAAGGAGTTAGGATAAGGAGTCAGGACAGGGAGTCAAGACAGTGAGTCAGGACAGGGATTCAGGATATGGAGTCAGGATAGGGAGTCAGGACAGGCAATCAGGATAACAAGTCCAGCTCAAGAGGAAGGGGTGGCTGTCATCTCAGCAACAAAGAAAGACTCAGCTACAATTTAAAGACTATCTAAATGGCAAATGTTGGTATAACGGCCCTTAAGGCCCCGTGAGAGAACCAGAAGCAAGGAGAGTTTGGCCTCACTGGCAATCTCTTTCCCACCAAACTCCACAGAGCTCACAGGAAAAACAAGGCAGGAACCAGAGGTGAAGCCTGGGAAAAAGAAGTGGTGACTCCAGGAAATGGCTTTAAGCCCACGCTCCACATTCCCCACCATTCCTGCTTGGATCCTCCTATCAAAAGCCTCATGGGAGCTAGATGGGGATTGGCCAAGTGTGTTGCCACCTGGGTTCAGGTGAGGACCCACTGTTGCTAGAGAGGATAGAAGAAGAAAATCTTTCTGTCCATGAGGGATAAGAAAGAAGCAGTGCATTACCAGTCAGAATCAGGCCATCACAAGAACTACAGTTGGAAAACACCTCTTTCTCCAGAATTCCTCTCAAGACATGAGAGGTACAAAGCACCTGCCCCACCTTTACATGCCCCACATGGGACCACATGTAACCTCACATGACAGAGATGCACAAAGGTCTCCCAGATGGATGTGGAACAGGGGCCTGGGGCATCTCTCACCCCTCAGTGAGGAAACAACCTCAGAGAGTACTAGAAGAAAAACATTGAGATGCCAGCCAAGACATGTCAACCTTTGGCTAGTTCAGACAAACATCTCTATGATGAGAAATTCTGAGATAGACTGGTGATGTCTGCCACAGGCAGTGGTGGAACAGGTGCCATGTTGTGTCGCTCTGGTCCAGTCAACCTCCAAGAGGCTTCCACTTCTGAAACCCAGGAGCTGATGAAACCAGACAGGGGAATGAAGAGCAAGAAGACAGAGCAGAGAAGCAGCAAACTAAAGGACTATTGCTAAGTAGTGGAGCCCACCTGATAGAGCTCTCCATGCTCCAGGGTCTGGTGTCTTCTCTCCAGCCAAAGGGACCTATGCAGATTGTGTAAGCACAGAGAAAGGACATGAGAGTTCTTCTGTTAATGTGCTGTGTGATCCTGAGCAAGTCCCTTCCTCCTGGAGTCTCAGCTTCCTTGCTGGAAAAATGAGCTGGGCAGACCTTAACATTAAGGACGAGATCCAATATTTATACTATTATGTCTGCTCGACCTGACTTCTGATGGCAGCACCTCCCCTTAAAAAAGAGCCAAATGTCTTCCAGGGGACACGAGAACAGGGGACATCACCCTCAGACTACACAGTGCCATTCATTATCCTGAAAAGCACGATCTCAAACTCCATAATCCTGAATGCTGAACTGCTGAGAGATCAAAACCTCTGAAGTATAAAATCCCTAATGTCCAAAATACCTGAAGTCACAATGCTGAAACATTAAAACTCCAAATGTTGAAATCCTGCAAGCTGGATTCCAGGGAAGGGATTTGTGCCTTTCCCTCAGTCCTCTGGGTGACTGCAGATGCAGAGGTGACCCACCTCAGTCTTTAACCAATCTCGTCAAAAATCTTAGGCTGTCCATCGCAGAACTCCAGATGACCGCAGTCATAAAGCTGGGTAAGCACACTGCCAAGCACAGCATTATGTGTTTATACATTTTGCTTTTTGACCTATGTCTTTATGAATATGGTTCGTCTGATCATAGCTGTTATTTCTGTGCGACTCTCATTAGCATTTTATTTATTCTCATTTTATTGTGTAAATGGCCTGTAAAGTGTTCTGTTGTGTTTTTGGATGTTTTTCAAATAAATCCACCTTTTAAAATGTGAGTAAGTGTCTTTTAAAGCATGTTTAAGTTATCCCTCCCAGGATTTTATTGTCAAGAGTTTCACCTATCAGGATTACAGTGTTTAGGATTGTGTCTTTTGGAATCATGGCCCAGCCCTAGAATCCATGGCTGTAGTTTGGCATATACACGTCCAAACTCTAAACTTGAAGACCCAATTGCTTATTTGAACTTCTTGGACTTCACAGAGGCCAGTGAGAAGCAGCTGCAGGTGTTGGTTGAATCATCTACAGATGAAAAATCCACAAAGAGAGGACTGACTGTACAAGGAAAATATTAGCTGCTGGTTATCTTATAAGTATACACACAAATTTCATTTCCTCCAAGAAAGTCCTGCCTGAGTCTCAAGATCAAATTGGGTGCCTCCCCTGTGTTTCTCCCACAGAAACACTCATCACATTGGATTGAAATTGTCAATAAAGAAAGAAAAAAAAACAGAAATTGTCCAGCTACTTTTCTGTCCTCCGCATTAGACCATAAGCTGTGTCCCAACAGATGGATCCAGTCTGTACAGTGAGTAATTCCTGATAAAATGGAACAAATCCTCTGCCTCCCTAGACCATCTCAACCATTCCAGGGGCTCCAGACAATATCTACACACCTGACACCCTCAACTCCTCCAACAGGCAAACTTTACTGTGTCCAAAATTAACTCTTTGCTTCCTTCTCCAAACTGAGTCTTCCCAGTCCCATGCACTGGAACCTCCACTCCACCAGTTTCTCAGACAAAAATCTTAAAAAGTCATCCTTGAGTGTGCTGTCCCCACCCACTCTCTCTGTCATGCTCTACATCCAATCTATCATCATATCATATCAGGATAGTCACTAGTGCCTGCACCATTACACTGTGATACAAGTCCCTGTCACCTCTCCATCACTCCTGACTCCTAGTCCCCTCTCCAACAGCCTATGACAACACAGCAGCCAGAATAGTCCCCACACAGAACATAAATAACATCAGGTAATATATCTGCTCGAAACACTCCAGTGACTCCGGACCTCGCTCAAAATCTGAAGTTCTCCCCCAGCCTAACATTTTATGCATGATAAGGCCCCAGCTCTAACACTTTCCCATTCACATGGTCTTCTATGGTGATACTGGTTTTCTTGCTGCTATTCCAACCCACCAGGCCCACCCATGCTTGGGACCTTGCACATGCTATTCCCTCTACCTGTAACCCTTCCCCTCAAATATCTGCTTGGCTTCACTAGATTCCTGTCTTTGACTAACTATAACAAGGACACTTTCTTTAACTGTCCTGTCTAAAATAGCCCCAAGACTCCCTTCCTTGCTGTCCCCCTTGCTCTGCTGTGCTTCAGTTTCATAGCCCTTGTCACCATTGACCAAGAGTATATTCTTTACTGTCTATCTTCCCATCACCACATACGAAAGGGTAAGCTCTGTGACAATAACAACATTGTCTGTTTGGCCCACTGCAGTGTTTTGAGTGCTGATGCAATGGCTGGCACATAGTAGGTGCGCAGTAAGTCATCTTCTTGTGTGGCTGGCACAGTCCGGTCAACTCACACTAATTGAATAGAAATTCACCCAGCTGGAGGGAGCATCTCTTGGGCATTCCCGGCTCCCTTAGAACTATCACTTGGGCACAATCCCCACCTTGCTGAGCAGTATTTAGCTTCCAGGAGGTGGGGCACATTTCTTGGAAAATAAATAGAATCCCCATGGAAGGGAGAGAGGCTTGGCATTTCATGGCTTTTTCAAAATATTTTCAATAGTGATTTGAAGGCTGTTTTCTCATCTGACATTTATCTTCGTTTGGCTTGGAAAATGGCTGAAAGACACAGAGAGGAGACATCACTTTATGAACATTGGGTGGTGACAAAGGAGACCTCTTACGCGAATCTATCACAAAGAGCAGCCATGGCCTCTTGGCTTTGTGAAACCTGCCCCCATCTGCTTTGATTTATTCAGCCAGGATGCCTCCCCTACCCATAGCTCGATCCATTTGAAGAATAATTGTCCTCTGTGTTCTAAATGCTGCTCCCTTGTCCCTGGGGTGTTGATGCTGGGGATCAGTCTAGTGACAAGTGACACAGCATGTCTGATCATTGTCCACGCCCTGGGAGAAGTGACCGGCTGGAGTCAGGTCACGGGGACATTGGCGGCGTCTGCCTGTGCCACTGACGATGCTGCTTCTCTGATCACTGGAAACTCTGAGGTGTGGGCTCTGCCCTCCCAGTCTGCATCTCCCCAAAGTGGCACCTCCAAGGGCTGTGCTCATGTTAGCACCTGGAGCACAAGCCCACCCAGGGGACAACAGGTCCCTGTGCAATTGCAGGGCTTAGAACAAAGGATCTCTTTGTCCCCTCCAGATTAACCTACCTTCCTGCCCCAGGGGGTGAACTGCTGTGTTCCTGAGTCAGTCGGCCTCTCTCTGGTCCGACCTGGCTGGCGGAAGGTGCCAACAGGCACTCAGAGGGCAGGAGGAGAGAGAGGTGAGTGTTTATTATCCCCGTTAAGCCACCAATATGGTTTGGATGTTTGCTGCATCCAGATCTCTAGTTGAAATTTAATCCCCTACTAGCAGAAGATGTTTGGCTCATGGGAGCAAATCCCTCATAAATAGCTTGGTGTCCTGCCCTCCCTCTCCCCGGGTGAATCTCTTCTCTCAAAACTCCAGGCGCCCCTCCTCCCGCTCTTCTCTGCTTCTCTCCAGGTGACACACCTGCTCTCCCTTCGCCTTCTGTCATGAGGGGAGGCTTCCTGAGGCCCTCACTGGAAGCAGATGCCAGCACATGCTTCTTGGACAGCCAGTAGAACCATAAGCCAAATAAACCTCTTTTCCTTATAAATTACCCAGCCTCAGGTGTTCCTTTAATGCAGCCACAGACAGGAGTGGCTGCTATTCTAATGAACACAGGTCCTCCGGAATGGCCCTCTCCCTTGCCTACAGTTCCCATTGGGTTTGCCAAGACCTTCCCTCCCCTGCCCTGCCAGGCCTCAGGGTAGTAGTGACTCACCCTTGTGGCAGGTTCCAGAGAACATCGTACTCTCCTGCTGGCTGCCCTTAACCCTGCCTAGGTCCTGAGATATAGTCCCTTCCATAAATTGTCCTTGGTTGTGCCTTGCAGCATGCCACATGCTCCTGCCAGAACTCTCAGTGAGACTGCACCTTACCTTTAGCACCTACGAACACTCTGCACGAGAATGCAGGAGAATGTCCAATTAGAATAAGACGCGCTTCCAATACGTCTCTGTGAGCCTGTGCTGGACAGCTGGGCAGAACCATAAAGAAAACAAACAGCCTTGACATCAGAGAGCTCCTTGTGCGTTACAGAGGCCCGGGGGGGGACAGAGGAAGGACAGCTCTGAGGAGGCAGGAAAGAACTCCAGGATGACAAGTAGGCTGAGACCTGTAGGACAAGCTGGAGTTGGCCAGGAAATGGAAAAAGGAAAGGAATTCTGGGAGGTGAGGAGTGGTCTGTTTGGAAATCTGAAAGTCAGTCAAGTTGCATCATGAGTTGGATTTGAGTCATAGTAATTATATCAAAAGGGGACTCTCATGAGACTGGGAAGTTCAGCTTAGAACTGTCTTCAGGTATGGCGAGATTCAGGGCTTCGTATGAAATTGTGCTCACTCTCACATTCTCTTTCCCTCTCTACACACACACACACACACACACACACACCTCTCCTCCATCGCCACCTTTTTAGTCTCCCCTTTATGCCTGACTCTGGACCTATCATCTCCTACTGTGTGTAGGTTTTCATCATTTGGAAGAGGAGCTAACCCATACTCTCGATTCCAAGACTCAAAAGGCAACACAATTCCTCCTCCTCCCCCTCTTCCTATAAAAAAATTTTTTTAAATCCCAATAAAGGGCTGTAATTGGTCCATAATGAGTCATGTGCTCATTCCTGAACCAACTACTGTGACAAGGAGAGTGAGAGGCTATAATCAGCCGTGTCAGGGTCACGTGTGTGCCCCTGTGCTAACAGAAGAATATTCTAAGTGACAACACATTAGAGCCACATAAATGATGTAGGGGTGGGAAGTAGTCCCTCAAAGGAAAGTTCTAGAGAAATAAAAACCCTAGATGTCCATTATAGCCAGAGATGAACTTGTAGAGGTCAGCTGAACCTAAACAATTCCTGGCATTTTAACGATGACCTGGCCACTCTTCCCCTTCAGCCCAAGTGTACATGTGGCCCTCAGAGCTGCCTCCTGTGTGGGCTGCCATGATGCTCTTGTCCATCGTGGATTAACCTCTGTGGCTGCCACTTCTGCTGCTGCCCTGCCCTTGTCTGGGCTCTTACCCTGGCTCTACCTGCTTAAATCAGGAGCTGGCCTTGGGGCCTGGATGAAGCCACTGGCTCCTCTCCACTGTGAAGGTGTCGGCACAGTCTGATGTCAGGAGAATCTTCCCAGGCTCTTCCCTACGATTGGCAGAGCCTCAGACATGATCCAAGTGTGGAGAAAGGCACCAAGGCTTAGAAGGACAGCAAGGATAGGACAGGGCTCCCACGCTTAGGGCAGAAACCCAAAACAGAAGTTCAAACCTTGCGGATGGACCAACTCAGGAGAGAGGAAGGACAGACAGGAAGAGACAAACTGCAAACAACCATGACCAGACATGTCAGGTCTTAGATACCGCAGGAGACCTTGGCCCAGCAGCCGCTGAAGCGTCAGTTCTGTGCTGTCAGGGAGAGGTACAGCCATCTGCCACTGTCCTAATTGTTATTGTTTGCCCTTTTTCTCCCCTGCCCCAGCCATATTAGTTCTACAGCTGGGGCAGGTGTGAGTTTGGAAAACAGGCTGATGTGTATTGTAGGGCCAGGGTCTGGGGACAGTTAAAAGCCTTAGATGAGAGTGACAAGGAGATGACAGCTGGCCTATACAGTCCATCCCCCTGCCACTGACAGGGACAGGAAGGAGAAGACCCCCACTGACAAACTCAGCAACTTCCCACCAGGAAGCCGACACCAGATGCTGAGTTTCTGTAGTTCTCACAGCGATGCCTCCAGTGCCAAAACAATCATGATAAACAATCCCAGGTATCGTTAATAGTGTGTTTAAAAATGAAGCCAATTTGACAATCACTTTCTCCCCGTGGAAAAAATTGGGGGAGACCATTACATCTGTTCATAACTAGTTAAACTCGCCTCATGCTTCTCCACGAGGGCCCTGTGCTCCCTTCGAGGTCAGCTGATCAGAGACTTGGAGCCATGCAGACGGAATTCAATCCCAGTTCTGCCCTTCCCCCTGGGGAAGTCACTTCTTCTCTTTGAGGGCCTGCTTCCCTCAAAGGAGAAGAGGAGGAGAGGTTCCCTACTTCTCAAGACTATTGGGAAGAGTGAGACTTAGCCCAGTGCCTGGCACCTGGTAGTGTTATCAGATGAATAGGGTCCCACCCCATGTCACTGTCAGCCAATATGCAGGTCCACCAACTCTGTCAGAAGGCCAGTGATTCTGGAGAACAGTGAGAGTAGCCTCTCCAAGACTGGTCTGATCTTCCATTTCCAAAACCCCAGTTTTATAAATAAAAGTTAAAAGCAAAAACCATACTAGCCCTTATCTTAAACAACAGTAATTAACACTTATCTTAAACAACAGTAATCACCACAACCCATGACCCATAATAAACAACAATCAACATAACCCATGAGCCATATAACAACATTCCAATTCAAAAGTTAATCTTCTAAATCAATGGCCTTAAACTACTCCAGATGTACGCTTTTAGGTTAAAGCCAAATTTACAAAACAAGGATGGAAGTCATGAGGTGAAGGTCACATAGGACCTAAACCGGCCAGAGCAGCTGTGTCATCTCAGCCCTGGCCTAGCTGACTCCATCTTACTCACACTACCTGGGCTCTCAGAGGCATCTGCTGTTATTAATCATGATTAAGCCATGAGCCATAGGTTTACGTCCTAAGACCATCTCACTGCTCCAAGTAGGACAGTCCATGGTTAAGAATCTAGGATCTAACATCAAACTGACCTGGGCTACATCCCAGCTCTGATGATGAATAGCTGTGCAACCTTAAGCAAGTAACTCAAATTCAGTGCCTCCGTCTCCTCATTGGTGTTATGGCAACAACAATAGGCACTGGGTGGTAAAGTCATTGTGAAGGTAATGCACCTTGCGATGAGCTCCGCACACACACTAGCAGGGTGGCTTCTGTGGGTGGGGTTTGCTGGAGGAATGATGAGGCTTCATAGTCCACCCACAGTGTCTCCTCCTAACAGATCATTATGGTCCATGCTTCTTCACTGAAGCTGCCGGTTGGAAGCCTTCGGAGTTACAGTTGGGGGAAAGTATTTACTTAAACAAACCAGCGATTCTTGACCCTGGTTGCACATGAGAATGACCCAGGGAGATTTTTAAATCCCCATACCCCAGGCTACAGCCCAGACCAACAAAACCAGACTCTCCAGAAGTGGGGCCCCCCTGAGCATCGCTGCCCCCAGGTGTCCCACTGTGCAGCCAGAGTTGAGGATTCCTTGGTAAGCTTTGTCTCCACTAATTTGAATACACAACTCATCCGATCCTCCAACAGTTGTTGGAGGATAGTTGGGAACTACAAACTCTTCCTCATTTAATCTGGAGGGAAACTGAGGCACAGAGTGGTTGAAGGGCCATAATGGTGTTACCATCCCATTCCAATAATGAGGAAACTGAAGCCTGCTGAACCATCCCTGCCCACTACAGCAGTGGAACCATCACTGCATTGTGGGAGAGTCCTGTGATGGCCACATTCCAGGGACCAGTGGCTCCCCACAGATGGCAGTGGCTTCAAGGGAAGAACGTGAGAAATGAACGAGTTCCCAGGGAATCCTAATGTGGAGGCTTGGAAGAAACAGAAAGACAAGTGGGGGTTCAAGACCCACTTTTGCATAGGAAAACTTAATGCCCGGTTCTTCCCACCTTGAATTGGAAATCTAGTATTTAAATGGTTAAATACAAAGTGAGGTCCTGGATTGAAGTCTGGAACAGAAAAAAGAACATTCATGGGAAAACTAGTGAAATCGAAATGAAGTCTGCAGTGTAGCTGATAGTATTATACTAATGCTAGTTTCTTAGTTTTGATCAATGAGCCATGTTTAAAAGAGACACTAACATCAGAAGTAGCCGGGTGATGGGTATCAAGGAACTCTCCGCAACTCTTAGCTTTGCAATTATTCTACTAAAGCTTAAATTAAAAAAAAAAAATAAGGTGAGTGCTGTGGCTCATGCCTGTGATCCTAGCACTTTGGGAGGATCAGGAGGATTGCTTAAAACCAGGAGTTCAAGATCAGCCTGAGAAACACTGTGAGACTCCATCTCTACAAAGAGAAAAAAAAATTTAAATGACAATAAATGCATTCCAGAGATACCACTTGGAGGACACCCCTTGGGTTATGCAAAGTTCAGCCCTATCCCAAGCTAGATTTTAGGTCCTTTCGCCTCCAAGTTCTCCTTCTATGACATATCCAGCAGAGAGGACTTTCACACTTGCACCGCTGAGCTTCCCTGTAAATACCCTGTTAAGTCACACAGGAAGGTAGTGTGAAAGTCCAGAGACTTTTCTTTTTGAGGATTTAGGGGGTGTGTCCAGCATTACTCCCCACTCCCCCAGGGATTTCACTGCAGCTGTTCCTGTGGCCTTCTGGAAGACATGCTGGGGTCTGGGGATGACAGGGTAGAGGGGAAGAGAGGGTAGGGGGGCCAATGTTATGGGCTGAATCATGCCCCCAATTCAAATGTTGAAGTCCTAGCCCCAGTACCCCAGAATGCGACCATATTTGGAGACAGGGCCTTCAAAGAGGTGATTACATTAAACTGAGGCCAGCAAGGCAGAGTCCTAAGTGACTGGCTGGTGACCTCCTAAGAAGAGACTAGGACCCAGGGAGGATGAGACAGAAGACAGCCATGGGAGGACACCAGGGGGTGGCCCTCTGAAGGCCAAGGGGAGAGGACTCAGAAGAAAGCAACCTTGCCTCCACCTGGTCCTGGCCTTCAGCTCCAGACCATGGGGAAAGTACTTGTGTTTGGTGCTCTGCTCTGGTGCCTGAGCTGAGTAAGCCAAATGGCCAGGAATACTCCTGTCTGGGGTGGGGTGGGGGGAGGAGGAGGAAGGCAGAGAAACAGAGGCGATGACAGCGAAGAAAAAGAGGAGAAAGCACAGAAGAAAAGGAACAGGGGGCTGAATTATGAGCCCACCCAGGACTGGCTTCACAGCTGTTAAAACACCAAGAATGTCCCCTACTCGCTGGTGAATGCTGTTCCACATGCCCCCAACCCCCGCAGCCAGCTTGTTCTCCCTCAAGTCCCACCCACCCCCTAAGCTTGCCCCCAGCCTCACAGCCTTCTCTGTCCTGTCAGGCAGGGCATGTACTGTGTGGTTACCCCTTCCAACTCGCGTGTGGCCTTGATTTGTTGGATTTCCTTGGTCCTCTGATTTCTCATCGCTGAAGTCCTGGAGTTCTTCTGAGTGTCCAGAGATACTACAAAAGTAAAGGTCTTAACACAGTGGTGAAGGGCTCAATCCACGGGGCCTTTTGTCATTACCTTCCTGCGGCTTGTGACTGGGTGAGGCTGTGGTTACCAAGGGACAGTTACAGGTGTCTGATGGCTGATGTGAGAACACCTGCACTTGTCACCAAGATAGGCTACATAGGGGAGCCGGTCCTGGGGCTGGGGTTGGGGCTGGGCCCCCAGTGAAACACGGATTGAGCCCATCTGGTGCCCCGCAAAGTATAGGAACCTCAGCCTTCAGCAAGGCTTCCTGTGGGAAGCAGGGGTGGGACAGGGGCCAGCCCTGAGGGTCACAGAGCGAGATTTGACCCCCCAGGTGGATAGGTCAAAGCTGGAATTAGAAACACGGCCAGAGAACAGAGACAATGTCCAGTGCTGGGGAGGACGTGGACACAGCAGTGCTTAGGGGAAGGCGGCTGGGGTCCCCAGGCCCTCTAGATTCAAAGTTCAGGGCCACATGTCACGTGCCCACCCTCCCTCACAATGACGGCAATTTATCGAGCACCCGCTAGGTGCCAGGTGCACTGCCAGATGCTCCACATTCACATCTCAGCTGGTTCTTGCAAATCACTGTAAATCAAAGCCCATTTGACAGATCCAGAAAACTGGGAACCTGAGATGGGGAGTTACTTCTTCAGGGGCCGGTAGAGAAAGAAGCCATGAAGGAAATCTTCCCACATCCGTCTGACTCCCAAACCCAAGTGGCTCCCATGAAATCCTGAACTCTTCCCCACCTGGGTCTAGTCTGGCTCAGGTGTGGATAGACCTGGTGGAAAGCTGGAAGACCAGCTCGGCGCCTGTGGCTCAATGGGCTAAGGCGCCAGCCATGTACACCTGAGCTGGCGGGTTCGAATCCAGCCTGGGCCCGCCAAACAACAATGACGGCTGCAACCAAAAAATGGCCGGGCGTTGTGGCGGGTGCCTGTAGTCCCAGCTACTTGGGAGGCAGAGGCAGGAGACTCGCTTGAGCCCAGGAATTGGA
>CAUYRH010046893.1:0-31590 GCA_963574655.1 Perodicticus potto
CCTCCCAACAAACAAAAAACTCTCTGGGAATACTACTATGCTAACGTATTAACCACAGTATAATCATTCATGGGAAAATGGTAATTAAACAATGAGTTAAATGAAATAACAAAATTCAAACTATCATAAACTCATAGACCACAATGATTTTACAAGACAAGCAATTCCAGAAATCTTATAAACAATAAAAAAAGAAGAAATATTTCAATATCATTCTACTTGATCTGGATACACCCAGTCTCCGCGTCTCTGCCGCTTTTGCCTTCCTCAGGGTGTCCAGAAGCCTCACACTGTCTCCCTGTGTCCCCAAGGGGAAGTTTCTGGGCAGATCCCGCCTGCCCGAGATGCCTGAAGTCCTCTCTCCCCAGTCTCACCGTGCCCAGCCGCAAGGAAGCTGTTACTCGGCTGCCATCTTGCTCCTCCGCCCGCAGCATCCACTTTCCCTGGAATTTGTCCCAGATGCAAATTCTCAGGCTCCTCCTCAACCCACTGAATCAGGAACTCCAGGGGCTATCGCCCAGAAATCTGTATCTCAACAGCCCACACCCCACTTCCCTAGAGGACCTCTGCAGGGGGGCTGTGAGAAAGTCCCCCACCCTCAGCCCACAAGGGGGTCAGCCTGGGCAGGCGGGAAACTCCTTCCAGGGCTGCCCCCTGCCCTCAGCCCAGGACAAAGCTACAGGGCCCTCCAGCACCTGACCCCCAGGTCAGCTGAGGCCTCAACTTCTCCCTCTATGTAAGCCTGCTTTCCTCCTTCTCTCCCACAGGCATCAACCCCAAGAGCTTCCCTGGACATGACCTATACACTGATCTTCACCTTGGAATCTGCTTCCCAGAGAATCCAACTCACAATAGCGTTGGAGAGCCCTGACATTCAGTCATCTTCATCATCATCTTCAGCATCACTACAGCATTTAAAGCACTCACTATGTCCAAGGCCTGGTGTGGAGAACTTCAAGAGCTTTATTCTGTTCACTTCCCAAGACCACCCTGGGATCTCCATCATACAGGTGAGGCTTAGAGAAGTTAAGTGACTTGTCCATGTCCCCAGTGGAGGATCAGGGCAACTCTGTCTAATGTCACAGCCAAGCACCTGTCTACCCCACCCTCCTGTCTCTCAGGGATGCCCATGTTCATGAGGACCCATGGGGTCGGGGGGGGTATAGAGAAACAGAGACCAGGAGCAGGGTCCCCCAAAATGCCTTGTGATACTCAAGGAAGTGCTGGCTGAGCTGGGCTCTCCATGGTAACCCCAGACTGCAGTCAGGGCTCCTGGGCCATGCAGGGGACACAGACACTGTCCTCAAGGAACAAGCAGGCCCAGGAGAAAAAAACACATGCATGTACCTAGTACCAGGAGCGAGAAAGGGTGGGAGCACAGGAGAATGGGGGGCACTTCCTATAAGACCCGAGATGGAAAACACCAGGCAGAAGCCGGGATGTCCAAGTACAGGGGGCAGGAAAGGGAGGCCACGGCCAGGCACAAAGCAGTGCTTCTCATGAGGCAGAGCTGAAGTGGCCCTCCCAGCTGGCTGGGTGGCCAAGTGGAGGAGACCTGTGAGAGCCAGGCTCAGGGGCAGTGGGATAGTCTCTGATCATCCCACACAGGGAGAATGAATACAAGCCAAGCGCAGCCCTCCCGCCTTCTTGTGAGATGCACAGTGGGGTGGGAAGAGCAGAGCCTGTGGAATAAGAAAGCTCTATTATTCTGCTCCTCAGCTCTGCCATTGCTGGGCGTGTGGCCTGTAGCCATTCATTTGATTTCTCTAAGTCTTGTGTCCCTCATCTATTGATCTTTTCATGCTCAAATGACATTATATACATGTGCATGTATACACACACACACACACACACACACATATGTATATAGATAGATAGATAGCACCTGGAACAGAGCAGGCCCACAATGGCTGTTCCATCCTGTTCCACCTTATCCCAAGTCCAGTAACTTGGAAATTAACATGCAACGATCACCACGACTCCTGGAATGCGATAAAACAGGTACTAGAGCAAAGGACTGCTGGCTCGCAACCATTCATCATCCAACAAGTATTAATTAGCTTCTGACTGTGTATGAAACACTGTTCCAGGTGCTGGAGACACAGCACAGGCCCAGTCCCTGGCCTCAGGGAGCTCATCTTCCTGGGAGGAGATGAATAGCAAAGAAGCAAACAAACAAGCGAGATCATGGTAGCGGTGGTCAGTGGCATAAGGAGCGATTTGTAGACTAACTGGAAGGGGAGAGGGTGTTAGTGTGGAATAACTGGTCGAGGCAGGCCTCTCTAAGTAGGTGACATTTGAGCCAAGAACTGGAGGAGAGGGTTCTAGGCAAGAATAGCGAGAGCCGTGGCACCCAGAAAGGAAAAAGCTGGAGAGGCAGAGGCCAAGCATAGAGGGAATGTGGACCCTCCCTCCACATAGGAAGGCACTTCTGTGGCAGGTGAACACCCAAATCCTGAGGCCTGCTGGCTCCTGCACCAGCCCTGGCTGAACAGCGTGGTGGTCTGGGCTCCACAAACTGAGCCCAACGTGGCCTGGAGTGAAACCGTGGCCAAAGATTCATCAGGTTATGCTCACTCAGCTAAGGTCAAGCCGTGGTGTTCATTGATGACACACACCTCTCTCTCTGTCTCTCTTTAGGAAAAAAACACAGAACCTTGTGGCACCGGTCAATGTTATCTTAGTTGGGTCAGGACAATTCCTTCTCCACTTTGTTAACATCATTCATCTTCTGTATTTTTAAAAATGTCAACTGTAATTTTTTTTTATTAAATCATAGTTGTGTCCATTAATGCAATCGTGGGGTACAATGTGCTGGTTTTACATATAACTTGAAATAATTTCATCGAACTGGTTAACATAGCCTTCATGGCATTTCCTCAGTTATTGTAATTTTAAAAAAGGATATTGTTTTTTGTTCTCTAAGGCTCCTTTTGTGACTCCCCCCCCCCAATCAGGATTTTAGCCCAACTCTGAGTGTACGGTTCCATGTGGGAATCAGAAATCAGACCAACAGGGCGCTCAGTCTTTACTGGATCACTTCGTGCCATCTTTGGGGCAGGCCCAGCAGATGCCTCTTCCCCAAGACATCTCCCATGTCACTGTTTACCTTTGCTCAGAGATGCTCAGGGTGGCCTTCTGTAATGCTTTTTATAGGAAACTGAGATTGCCACATGGAAAGAGAAAAAAGGGAGAGTGGCAAGCATGTGAAAAGAATGTTTGGAAGGACCTGGTCCTGCAGTTACTTGGAGTGGAGCCTTGTCTAAAAGTAGGCAGAGCCTCTAGAGCAGTGGTTCTCAACCTTCCTAATGCCGTGACCCTGTAATACAGTTCCTCAGGTTGTGGTGACCCCCAACCATAAAATTATTTTTGTTGCTACTTCATAACTATAATTTTGAACTATAATATACTTAATCCTGTTAAGAATTGTAATGTACATTTCTGATATGCAGAATGGTCTTAGGCGACCCCTGTGAAAGGGTGGTTCAACCCCCAAGGGGGTCGTGACCCACAGGTTGAGGACCGCTGCAAGCTGGGACCTGAAAGTCCTCAGGGGCAGGGAGTGAAATAAGATTAGAAATCCAGAGTGTCATGGTTATCAGGGACACCCCGGTCAGGCCGTCCAAGCTCCCGTCAGGTGCTCAGGCTCCATCCCATTTCCTCTGCTGAGGGCCCACGTGGCCTCTGCTGGCACACCCCAGTGATGCAGGGCTCACGCCTTCCCTACGCGCCTCCTCCCTCTCTGCCTGCGCTTCAGGACCATGCAGCTGGGCCCCCTGAGCACTGAGGGCATCCTCCACCAGACACTGAGAAGTTATGGGCGAAGCAATGTCACAGGGACTGTCATAGCCCAGGAATCTACTAAGCTAGCAGAGAGGACAAATATGTACACAATATATTCATTAAGCGGGACGCAGAGGGAGCTTTCCTGCCAGGAGTGTTTATTTCGGGGTCTCCACCATTTCCACCAAACCTGCCCCTGCTGTTACACTCTTTGAAGTGCCTGGTCTCACCATCCCTCCCTCCTTCGGCCGTGACCAGGATTCTGTGAGGTGGGTGACCCAGAGCCTGTCTCCACTCTTCCCTCTCTCTGCCCGCGTCCACTGTTGCGATGTCTCCTCTGCTGATGGTGTGGGCAGGGTTTTCTCTTATTCATGCAACGAAGTAGCAAAGGCTTAATGAGTGTCCACACTGGGCAGCGTGGTCAGGTGCTGGGAGCACAAAGATGCCGGAGTTCCTGTCTCTGAGGGGTGCACAGACCAGAGGAGGGGTCGGATGCGGAAGAGGCAGGGCACACAGTGCCATCTGTGCAACAACAGGCGTAACGCACTCAACCCTTCAGCCTGTGCCCAGTCTCATCCTTCTGCAGCATCCAGAAACAGGGAGCCCAGCAGGCCACATGAAGTAACAGAGTACGGTCAACCTGTATCGTGTTCCTAGAAAAGTTCCTATTCATAGCTCCTGCCACAAGTGTCACCACCAATGCTCCTAGCTGGAAGCCCAGAATCCACCATGCTCCTGGCCTACCTTCACTGCCCTCAGAAGTACAGGCATTGCTTGGGAAGATGTTTTTCTTAGGAAAAGGCCCTGACCAGCAGAATTCTCTGCCCTGTTACAGAAGGATGCACAGGGGTCAAAGGTGACAGAGGAGGGACATTTTCCCCAGCTAGGGGTTCAGGGAAGGCTTTCTCCCACTCAAGCTGAGTCTTCATAGAAGAAGTCAAGATGGAAGGAAGAAAGGGGGTGAGGAACAGGGAGGGTGTCCCAGGCAAAGCCACACAGGACCCTGGCACGTCAGGAAGCACAGGGGCCCGGCCATTTGTTCCTTACTCCCCACAGGCCCCTGAGTAGAAAGAGGGGATCAAAGCTAGCTGTTCCCATGAAGGAACGTTCATGCAGACCTGCTGCGGGAGGTGCTCTCTGGACTTCAAACAATCCCCACTTTCCTGTCTTTGGGTACCAAGAGATTCCGACAAAAGATTTTGATCCCTTGGCAGGGCTGCAAGCCTGTGACCTGGGGTCCAGCAGCCCCAACCTGGGAAAACCAAAGCCTGTCACCCAGACCCCATCAGGTCTCACCCGAGCTACTCCTGGGACCCTTCCCCTTTCCCTGTGGGGCGACGCCCTAAAACATGAGGCTGCTGACTTTGCTGTAAGTGTCTGCCTAGGCCTTGACATATAGCCGCTGGTGTGACTCCCTTCTGTCACTATACAAAGTCGGCACATGAGGTCTACAGACAGGAGTAACTCAGTCGGGGTCACACAGCAAATTGGTGGCAAGGCAAGGACAAGAAGGGGACCTGGAAACAGCCCACAGTGTCCACTCCAGGTGTGGCCTGAGTTCCACCAAACCCTAAATGGGACGCCGCTCATATTTAACTACAGGGTTCAGATAATGTCTTCATTGCCAGGAAATGGTAGCTCCTCGTGTAGACTTCGGATTCTAGCGTATGTGCCCGAGAGCAGCTCAAAGTCAGGTGCGTTCCCCGGGCCACACAGCCGTGCCCTCTCTCACCAGGGTCAGATATCTTAGGGTTCCCATCACATCCTCCAAGAGGCATCCCTCTCCTCCAGTCCGGATCCAGGGGCAATCTTCCCAGACACCCGTGGCCACCTCTTATCCAACCAGTGAGACCACCTCTGTGAGATGGGGACTGACCTCTTTATCACTATGACCCCAGAATCCAGCCCATGGCAGGGAAGAGTACCCGGAAATCTGGATGAGGGCAGAGCTGGAGCAGGAGATGCCCAGAGCAGAAGGCCTTTGAGGAGAAAGAAGCTGTTCGGAGGAAAGCCGAGGGGAAGATGAGGGGTGCACTGTGGGCAGTTGGCCTGCACTAGAAAAGCTCCCGTAGTGGACACTATGGTGAATTTCCAGATGCCCTTCGGGAAGGCGCCTTTTTCTCCTAGAAGTGTTAGCTGCTGGTGGCTCAGAGAAGAGTCCTCAGGAGCTGCCTTGCCCAAGCTAGGCCCTCAGACAGGGGCAGCCCACACCCAGTGACTAGACAGGTTGGGGGTGAAGGCCTCACGCCTGGGCTTCAGCCCAAGGCTGCTCTGCAAGGCCACCCTGGCTCTAGAGCTCTGCGTGGGGTTGGCTGAGGCCTTTGTCGTGACTGTCTCACGGCTCAGCTTCTCCATGCCCAGCCCTGCTCCCCTCCTTCCCACAGACCCTTCCCAGGAAGCTTCCAGGGTGTGAATCTCATCTCAGAATCTGCCTCCTGAGAACAGCAGGCACCCAGAGGGGGAGAGGCGGGTAGTGGTATGGGTGCCAGTGAGGCAGGGGGAGCCCCAGCTGTGAAGCTTCAGGAGGATCCTGGGGTCCGCGGAAAGGAGGCTGAGCCAGGGAACCGAGGCACAAGGCGGACGCCTCTGTGTGAAGGTTATCTTGCTGCTGTGGACAGAAGCTGGGCGGGAAAGTGAGGAAGAAGAGGAGAAAAGGAGGGCAGGGGGAGAAGTTGTTCTGGCTTCCTGGGTTAGAGAGAAGTTAATTCTCCTGAAGGATGGGACAGGAGGAGATGGATCTGAGCTTACCATGCAGATGCCTGCCCATGACCATGACCAAGTACTTACATTTTTCAAAGCATGTGTTCACTTAGCCTTGGAAGATTATCAACATTCCTGTCACTTTCTGTTGCTTAAACGGAAAAGGATTACCTACCTCCCTGGCGGTATCCCTCATAAGCACAGGGATTCTACAGACACCTAGTGGGAACTCTCAGCCCGTGGGTTTGTGCCTTGTGTGAAGCCTCTCCGGACATTGGGGGGTGCGGGACGTCTTCCCAGCTTAGGCTGAGGTCAAGGACAGGAGGCTTTCCCCAGGGAAGGCAGGGAGGGTGCCCAGATGGCTGAACACCAGGCTCCACCCTCGAGGCTGCTCGAATGCGGGCCAGATGGCCAGGGCTCCCTCTAGGCAGGAATCGGACTGACCACAGAGTTCCCATGGAATACACCCTGACAGCTCTGTGTGGCTCTGGGGAGAGCTGGGGTGTGAGGGTCACGGGTGTGTCTAGAGGCTTGAAAGCACTTTCCCACGGGTTACCTCAGCCTCTACCCACAGCAGCCCTATAGCCTGGTGAGCTCAGGAGCCGGGTGACTCTCCCCAGTTCACAGGCAGATCCCCTGCCCCGTGAGGGCCAAGGTTACACAGCAAGGTCAGGACAAAAGCCAGGGCCCCACCTTCCCGCCCAGCCTCTGTCCACAGCAGCAGGATACCCTCCACGCAGAGGCAGCTCTAACATGGGGACACACCCTATGGAGGACTCCAACACGGTCACTCCAATACGCACACAGACACGTGAACACAAGCACAGCCAGGCCAAGAAAGCAGCGTCCCATGCTGGCAAGAGAGGGGAGGGGATCGCCACCTGGGACAGCATTAGCGCCAGTTAGTCACACATTGAGCATCTGCTTACCTCATGACCGAGCACTTTTGTTCCTGAATCTACAGAACATTGTCACCAGGTCTGTAAGGGGAAAGGACAGGGATGTCCACGGCAGGGTCAGTGGGTGAGTAAGTGCGTGGTCAGGCTATGTGGGTGTGCATAAGGGGGCTACAGTAAGCACACTAATGATGGGCTGTTGGGGGCGGGAGTGAGACATGGTGACAAAAGGGAATGAAGAGAGGCCCTTTAGGGAGCAGAGGCAGGCACAGACCATGAAGGGAGCAGCATCCTAACTCACTCCATGCGGGCCCCTGGTCCACGTGAGTACCATGGCACCGTACCAGGGTAACAGAGTGAGACCATCTCAAAGGCCTGTGTGCAAGGGGCACAGGGCTCAGGTAAGGGCTGGAGCAAACTCCTGCGCTTCAGGAGGGAGGCTGGACAGAGGCCGGCAGCTGGCCTTGGAGGTCAGCTAAGTCCCCTCTACTCTAAGCCTCTGAGTCGGCAGGACCCTCAGCGGGGCTGCTGCGTGGGCCTGCGTGGTGGGACACATTTTCCCCCAGGAATGTGGCTGTGAGGGGAGCTACACTGGGAGCTGAGCCATCCCCCAGTAAAGCAGCCTTCACTTCACTCTAGAAATGGTTTTTTGTCCTTTGCAAGCACCTCGGGGAGTGGCTGGCTAATACACTCCATACGCCCTGCAGGGCAGCTGACCTGGTCTCCCTGGCTGGGGCCTTGCGACTCAGTACGTCCCAAGGCGAGACCCATGCAGCATGCGTCTCTGTGCAAAGTGGCTCTGCTAGGGAAGCCCTTTGGGAGCTGGTCACAAAAGCTGCAAGCTGTGACAGATGTTTCAGCTGGCATAGCTACTAAGCAGAGGTGCCAGGGCTCTGGGAAGGCAGCTGGTTCTCTCCGGATTTCAAATATCCCTCCATAGTTTGCATCCACCCTTCATGATGGAGAGGAGAAGTGTAAATGGAAGCAGTAAATTTGGGGTGAGTTTCAGTTTGGTCATCAATCCTAAATTGACCTTCGGTGAGTTGAGGTCTGGTTTGGCATTTGATTTGGGCTCCCTGCTATAAGTGTGAACCCCGATAGATACGTATTCAACATCTTTTGCTCCAACTGCTGGGGTCAGGGGTGCTACTCAGAGATCTAGTTCAGTCACTCATCCCCCTCGTTTTTAAAGACAAAGAAACAGAGACCCAGAGAAGGAGTGTTTATCCAGGGATTCCTGACAGGTTACCTGTGGGCTGAGGTACCCCTGCTCACAATGTCCTGGACACGCGTCACCTCCAGCAAGTTACCTGGGAGCGAAGGTGGCCCCTGACCTTCTAGACCTGCCCCGGCCTCTGCAGAGCAGTATGACTAACAAAAAACTGGACAGTGGGCTGGCATGGGTGCTCACACCTGTAATCCTTGCACTCTGGGAAGCCAAGGAGGGTGGATTGTCTGAGCTCAGGAGTTCAAGACCAGCCTGAGCAAGAATGAGACTCTGTCCCTACTAAAAATAGAAAAACTAGCTGGGCATTGTGGTGGGTGCCTGTAGTACCAAGCTACTTAGGAGGCTGAGGCCAGAGGATCACTTGAGCCTAGGAGTTTGAGGTTGCTATGAGCTATGACACCACGGCACTCTACCAGGGTGACAGAGTAAGAAAAAAAAAAAAGAAAAAGAAAAGAAAGAAAGAAAAGAAAAATACTAGACAGTGTACAAGCAAGCATCTATTCACTCACTGGGCTTAAGGAGATGTTACCAACACGTTTAATAAACTCCCAAATAAATGACTGCAATTCATTTTAAGAGAATATTTTAAGTAATAATTATCAGAATTCCCTCACATCTGTGTATTATTTCACAGCTGACCAAGTCCTTACATATCTCTTTTCCTCTTACAACACTCCTGAGGAAGTTCTTATCACCTGAGTCTGGAACTGGGGAAAGACGTGACCTTGCTTGTCCAATTATCACCCAGGTAGTGAGGGTAGAACATGGGCTCAAAGCCAGGTATCTGTCTTAGGTGTGAGGCTCTCTCCAATGCACTACCTACTTGCTCGAAAATTTCTGCTTCCTGACAAACTCCAGATTTAGCCCAACCTTTGGGGCTCCCACATTGAGAACAGCCAGGAAGTGTTAAAATTAGCAGAGGTTTGGCTTTTAGTCAAAGCAGGTGCCAAGTCACAGCTGCACTTACTACTTTAGCCCACAAAAAACTCCTGGAAGGCTCTGGGTTGGGTTCCCACCGGGTCAACACATGCTTTGACTTGAGGAAATGCTATTGAAGGGGAGCCTGTAGTCTACATGCTTTGACACACATAGAAGAACAAAACTCTTCAACAAGTCTGCACGCTTTCCAATGGCCGTTATCATGTGGGGGGGTAGACTTTGTGTACACACAAAAGATGACAGTATCTGAGAAACGAAAGTGGAGACTGGAGCTGCTATTGTTAGATCACTTTTATTTAGAGAACTAGGACACCCAAGGAAAAGCAGAAGACCCAGAGGCAACTTAGCCTAGATTATGTTTTCTTATAGCTAATGTCAACCGCAGCCAGCCAAGACCTATAGAAAGGCCAGGATAATACTTACCTGGAACGGGGGAGAAGGGGTGTGGTTTAAAAATGTATATAAATACCCCAATACAATGGTCGGCACACAGCAATCATTCATTCGATCACTGTTAGCTGTAAATAGGAAATCATGTAAGAAAGAGAACAGACTAATCCTGTCATGGCAGAGGGTCAAGGAATTGGCCCGTCAGGGGGAAGACAGATGAGAAGAGAAGGGGTTGTTCCTCCCAGGTGCAGATGGACTCATCATGCTTAGAATGAGGCCAAACACGGTAACACTCCCCACTGGCCTCCCTCTCAGACTCGCCTTCCCTGTGGTCCTCAGAACTCCCATGAGCACACCTAGCTTAATCATTGGGGGAAGAGGGGTATTAAAGGCATTGATTATACACTTTTTTTTTTTTTTTTTTTTTGGCTGGGGCTGGGTTTGAACCCACCACCTCCAGTATATGAGGCTGGCACCCTACTCCTTGAGCCACAGGTGCCGGCCCATTGATTATACTCTTGATTCAGAACCTTTATGAAGCTAAAAACCATGATCACAGAACAAACAACATGAATCATTGTGTCCGCAAAGATTATTTATTAGCTATTCTCACAGTAAAACGAAATAAAAAAGCAAATGAACTTGAAACAAAATAAGATGAAAAGCCTGCACCATTTCTCCCCCAAGGAACTCAATGGGACCATACAAAATGGACTATTGTTGGGGGGGGGGAGTTCACATTTGCAGCTTACTTACAGAAAATTCCATCAAAAGAAACAAAGACATGACACTTTAATACCTACTGAGGTATAGGGTCTGATGTGCACAATAAGAAAGTAAAGAGGATGACTTTTTTTAAACAAAGAACCTAGAGGCTATGAGCAGAGCCCCTTCCTAGCCCACACGGTCACACCGGTGAACGCTGGGCTCCACTGCGGAATGAGTCTTCCCAGTCCAGAGAATCCTACCGCACATTCTTGGAAGTGGCCAAGCTCTGTTCTTTGATGGTGGATTTGATTCCTGACTACAGTCTGGTCCCCAAGAGCTGAGTTGGACAAATAAGGGATAACGGCATTCTGTGATGTAGTTGGGAGATAAAAGCTGTGAATGCTACAATAACGAGACTAGTTTTCTTATGTTGGACCCTGCTGGCCCTGACGGTCTTCTCAAAGAGGCAGTGAACTTCAAACCCACACCAAGAGCTGTGAGCTTCATGAGAATATGCGTGCGCACAGCCTCCCAGGGTACGCGTATGGAAGGTCAGCGTTTGTCTAGAAGCTTAAACTCTGGGAGCTAAAGCAGTATTGTGTATTCATCCTTGCAAAATGGAAGCCTGTCAATTTAAACTAAATTGAAACTGGTCCAAATTTTAAGAAAGGCTAGTTCTTAAAATGATTTCCATTTCTTGGGGGTGGACAGCAAGGGGCCCCATTTTCTTTCCTTCCTCTCTTCAAGTGCTTGCCTCCTAGTGCACTGGAAGATGGCTACGTGTTTGTCCTTCATGACACCTGGCCTCCCAAGGAAAAACATCCCAAGCACCAGCAAAGCATAGGCTGGTGCTCACTGGGTGGCTTCTGGACAGTGACCCACTGGGTGGGAGATCACAGCACCTTGATCTCAGAGGACTCCCTCCAGTGTCTCCCTAGCAGTTCAGACACTGACCCTTCCCCCAGATCCAGGGGCCCTGAGGGCAGGGCAGACGAGAATGTCGCTAATCCTCAGGGATAGGAGTGTTGCAGTTCCCATGATAGATCTTGACGTGGCCCTCGCACCGGAAGTAGGCCTCGAAGACGTCACTGTAGCCGTGGTCCCTCCACCAGGTGCAAAGCTGCCGGTTCCAGGTGCAGTCCAGCACGTGGAACAGCTCAGGATGCTCCATGCCGATCATGGTGAAGAAGTCCTGGTCCCCCAGGTGGCCACGGAAGTGGTACTTGTCTGTGAGCTGCTGTACTTGGGCCGGCTCCAGCAGGTGGCTGTAGAGTGGCGACTGGCGCATGGCCTCCAGGTTCAGCAGCATCACCCCACTGTTGAAGCCAGGTAGCCCCTCAGGGGGTGGGCCCCCAACCCTGGTCTTGGGGTTCTCACGGCGGAACTGCCAGAACGTGTGCCTGTGAAGGGAGAGAGAACAGATTCAGCCCAGCGTGCGGGGTGAGACACTTGGCATTCCTGCTTCCCTGGGTCTCCACCACCACCTTGCAGGGAGACCGGAGGTCCATCTTGATTGCAAGCTACAGAAACTGACCCTCCAAGGTTTAGAATCTACACCAAGCCACCAGCATATGGCAGAGCTGGGACCCAAACCCAGCTCTTGTACTCCAAGCCCTGTTCTCTCTGCCATCCTCTGCTGCCTCAGGAGGATGACAGCGACGTCATCATGCTCATTGTCATCATCCTCCCCACGGCTAACATCTGTATCCAGTTGGGATGTGCCAGGCAGGGCACTACAGCAGCTCACATACTCCTCACAACAAGCCTAAGAGATGAGTGCCCTGTGAGATGATACATTTCTCAGCTAAGGAAACTGATACACAGAGAGGTTAAGCAACTTGCCCAAAGTCACACAGCTAGTAAGCAGCAGAGGCAGGGATTAAACCAGACATCCATCTGGTTCCAAAGTCTACTCCTAGTCTTTGTCTGTGATCTTGAAAAGGAGAAGAGAGAAGTGGAGGGGCAGTTCTGAACAGGAACCTGGTCAAGACATCAGAAGGTGAACACAGGCTGAGACAAAACCATCTTCTGCTTTAGGACACGCCTCCTTCACGGAGACCCCCAAACCCAGCATTTCCGAATGGCTGGGCAGAGGCTTGGGGCTTAAGACAGCTCAGGGCACATGAAGGGTAAGGGGAAAAGGCAGCTGTAGAAAAGCCAAGTAGGATGCCGGCCACTTTAGAGGCAATGTTCCCAATTTCAATTCCTCTGTAGGCAGATTCAGAAATCCAGTCTAGCTTCACAGTTCATGGGGTGTTCGAGCCAGAGGGACCCTTGTAGGCCTTGTATCTGAAGGCTTCCATTTGGAGGAGGGAAGAAAGACCTGGCCACCTCCCCGTGAGTGACAGGTTGGAGCACTGGCTGGTCTGCCCTCTGCTCCTTAACATCGAGGTCCTGTGCGTGCAGCAAGGGGTAGGAGGGGTGCCCAGGCCCGCACCCACAGAGACAGGTCACAGCAACAGCGCCTGCGACTGGGAGGAGACAGGAACACCACAAGGCCTACTGCGGGAGCAAGGGGAGGGGTGGGAGAGCCCACATCTTGGCAGCACCAACTCTGCTTCTCAGCTTAAAGATGTGGCCCCTTGGGTCCTGGCAGAGTCACTTCCCCAGCCAAACACAGCACAGGACCAATGGGGTGACACAGAAAGCACAAGGGGAAGGAGCCAGAGACCCCAGTTCAGGGGACAGCAGCAGGGCACCTCCCAGCCCCAGCACCTTTCTCTGTGTCTGGGAATGGAGAAACCTTTCTTGACGGCTCAAGTATCACAAAGATGCTGAGAGTGGTCCCGGTGGGGAAAAGCATTCCCTTCGGATGAGTGGAATCCAGGGCTTCCGTGTTTAAATCTCGCCATGACCCAGGGACTGTGAGTAGCAAAAGCTCTGGCGCCTGCCTGGTGATAACAGCCCTGGCAAAAATAAGCTTCTCAAGCAAACTGAGATGTGGCTGTCTTTCTAGCCACAAAGCCTGCAGTGATGGGGTCACACGGGGTTGGGAAGCAATGTGGCCAGTCTTTGTTCCTTTTGCCCTATTTACGCCAAGTGGTTAATCTCAGGACCAGGTTAAAAATCAGAAAAAGTCTGCCAGACAGACCAGGGCATGACACAGAGGGAGGAATCTCCAACTAGAGGAAACAGGTGCTTTCCCACCAAGGCGCTCAACTCACCCTGCGAGGGATGGAAGCAGACGCGTCTCCCACGGAGGAGGAGAGACCCAGAGGAGGGAGGGCCCCATGCCACAGAGGGCCCAGCACCAGTCCCTGGGCGTGACTGTCCTTTCCTCCATCTCCTTTCTTCCTACCCAGGAGAACTTGCCTGGTTGGGGGTGCAGTCTCCTGATTCCACAGGGCAGGGACTAACCAGGGAACAAGGGACAGGCAGTTGCAGGTCAGGCTGTAGTTGTCCATGTTGGGTGGAACCAGGGGCGACCCTGTGAGGTCACGACGCGGCAGCTGCTGGGCCTGTGGCTTTACTGAGCCCTCAACCCCTGCCCAATCCACTGTGGGGTCAACTGAGGAGCGAGAATGTGGAGGGGGCTCAGATGGCAGAGAAGGGAGCAGAAAGGCCGTCCAGAGTCCCGGGAACCCCTACCCACCTCAGCAGAGTGGCTCCAAATCTTCCCTGTCGGTGGCAGGGAGCAACAGAAGAATGAGCTGGCACCAAGCCTGCTGGACTCAGGAGAGATGGGCCGGACCAGAGAGAAGAGGATGGAACATTCTTCCAGGAGGAGACCATAACCCAGGTGGCTCTTTGGGAACAGAATGTCCTGCATCACCACTCCTTTGGGATGAAAAGGCATTTTATAATAAAGGGCCAGAAAAAGCGGGTCTGGGCCATCAGCAGGAGAAGCAGAGGAGCGACAGAAAATTGGAAATGCAAGCTGTGCAGTGTGTCCACTGGAGCAGAAACACAGCCTGAAAAGGCACCAATATTCTCTGAGCACAAAATATTTCCAGGGTGCCGTTGTTCAAAGCATTCCTACCATCCCAAAATAAACCAGAAAGACAGGGCAGTCACTGAGGGCCATGGTGGGTTTCTCTGGCCTCCTTGTCAGCTGGGAGGAATCGCACCAGCCTTGGGGGAGAGAGAAAGACTCAGGGATGTGGAAAGGAGTAGGGCTGTGCAAGGAGCTTCTGTCCTGTGGTAAAATGGTTTTACCAGGCGGTACCACCAGGTCCCTGCAGGCCACAGCACAGCATGGGTTGCAAACCCCTCCGAGACTCTTCATCTCAGAACCTGCCCCCTGAAAGAATCGCCTGCACTTTGACAGGGAGGGGCACAGCCCTCAGTGTGTCAGCGCAGGGCTTCTGACCTCTCCCATCACTTTCATCCAAGTGCCTCAGATTCCACAGGCTAATGTTCTAAGCTCTAGGGTTTCAATTTTATTTCTGAATGTGGCTGGCATGCCTTAAGGCCAGGAGCACTGGGGACCAGGCCGCTGGGTGGTGAGGCCACTCCTGCCCCTTCACTAGCTCAGGGCCACTCTGAAGCAAGGCAATGAGCACCCAGCTCCCTTCCCACTCCTCACAGGGCCCTGCATTGACCTAATTTGTTGACAGACACTGCTGGTGGCACATGGGAAGCTGAAGGAAATATTTGTATGAATGTAGGTACCTGGCTCTGAGTCATGGAGTTTCCAGAAATTTCTCCGATTACTCTCCCATGCCCATAACCCAGCCACGTTGCCCTACTTGTCTGGATATGGGCCTGTGCAGAATCAAATTCCCACCTTCCATGGTCACCTGGAGACCCACACTAAAGAGGTTGAGACCTTTTACCCCCTTGAGAAATAGTTTCAACAGGGAAATAAGCCCCACATAGGTGATCCATTGTAAATACTGAGTCTTTGCAGACATCAATGAGGCCCATTGGGAAAATACAAATTAAGAATTTAAGGACATTCTTCCAGTTATGAATAAATTTTCTAAATTTTTTATAGTGAGTATGTCCTAATAATCATAGAAAACCCTATTCAAACCAGTGAACTAGTTTTCATGAAGAAAACCCATCTTCATGGGAAGGGGCATTTGAAATAACTGTAAACAGAGTCGCACCCTGCCTTCAGGTCTTTCCACAGGGTCCTTCCTGTAGGGCTTTCAGCTAGGGACCTGGCCAGAGAATCTACAGAACACACATGGCCATGAATAATCTGTTCCTCCTCCTCCTGCTGCCCCTAAAACAGATACTTTTGCCTCCGGCTTGTCAAGATTTCTTCTTCTGGTTTGGCCTTTCTCGGCTCCTAAGGCTCAGAGTTCTCACCTTTCACTTCCCAGAAGGAAGACGCAAGGATGGGACACTTGCTGAGCCAGGACAGTCTGCATAAGGCTCTGCAGGAAGGTTCTAGAAGCCTGTGCTGACTCAGGCTAAGTTCAAGCTGTAGGCTGTTGACAACGAAGGCTCCACTTTAGGTCTGAGGTTCATAAAGACAACCTCACACATGGCACGTGGTCATGGTCTCACCGTGGCCACCCTTCAAGTGCCCCTCAGCCTGAGTGCACAGTCACTAGTAAGCAAGCAAGGGTGGGCCTCCTCCCAGAGAAAGCATGCTGTCTGGATGCTGTGCAGCCAGCAGAGGCTGGAATCAGGAAACAGCATGGCCCCTGTGCCTGTGTGGACGTATCAGGGCTACTTAGCTCTCGTTTGACTTGGAAGGCACCCCATTTTCTAGTCCTCTGAGGTGAAAGGCTGGGAGTAAGGGTGACAGTTGGCAGTTGCCAGGCATTTCATCCAATCCAGGTCCTGAGTGGTGACCTGGACACAGTTCTGCCCCACAGACTCTTAGTACACTCTTTGCCCTGGCTGGGTGCTGCAGGCTGTCAGACCAATGACACTGTATGTTGGTCTTCCCTAGATCTGAGGGTGAAGTTCTATGGGACAGGTGTGGACCTGTAGTCTTTTGGGGGACCCATGGCAGGAGAAGGCAGGGACTTCCTGGAGTTGAGGGGTACTGCAAAGCTTCACACTGCCCATTCTCCTAGGGCATTCCTTGTTGCCAACAATTACCACTGCCCCTGACCCAGGCTATTAGTGGCAGAACCTAGAGGGGCCCCTTATAGAACTAGAGTCTCCCAGAGCCTGAAGACACTTAGAAAATCCTAGTTCTTGTTCTCATTTTAGAAATAAGGAAGTTGAGGCTCAAAACTTGCCCTGCCCAGAGTCACACTGCTGGAAGGGAAACCCCACATTTCTAGGCAAACCACTGATGCTTTTCCACAAACCCCCCTGCCCAGACGCCTCTGGCCTTGCAGGAGGCACGGTCTGTGCTTTCCCCTCTGGCAGAGACTTCCTCCTCTAGGCTCACCACACTTGCCCTTGTTTGTGGGACCTTGTAGGAAACACGTGTTTATTTTTAAACACCAGCTCTGTCTGCAGGCCAGCAAATGGATGTCGAAGCCACAACATCCCCAGTACTTGGAGAGAGCAACTGGGGAGCCAAGGCAGCACCCTGTGCTTTCCAGGAAAACAGATCACCCAGAGTCAGTCCTCAGTGCTGAAAGTTATAGGATGCTGGCAGGAAAAGAGGAGAACTTGTAGGGCACTGGGACCCAGCAGGGGAGGCATCCTGCGGAGGGTTTCCTCCAGGCCCTCTTCCTACTTGAGTCATGGCCCCAGGGCCTCTTCTCCCTGTTCCCAGCCTCCCCAGAGCCTCTTTCTGTGCTGAAGGCTGCCAATGCCCCAGCTTTGCCAATCCTGGCATCTCTGAGCTCCCCCCCACCAGCCTGAGAGAATGGGGGGTTAGGGGAGGGCGAAAAGAGGCAACATCAGCAGAGTAGATGTGGACTGGCATTACCACCACTCTACAGCCACCTGTTCCCGGAGGTCACAGAGCAGACTGTGGCACAGGGATTGTGGATCAGCTGTGCATGTTCCCAAACTGGTTTCTGAACTATGCCACTCCAGCTAAGGGAGTTGTGGCAGGACACTGGGGTAGTTGGTAGATGGGCCAAGCCTTCTAGAGAGCACCTCTGTTACCACCTGTGCAGCTGGCCCTTTCATTTTGCCTACAAGCCCACTGAGCCGTCTGTGTGACTCTAGTTTGCTGCTATAACAAGGGGGCAGCTCAACCAGCAGGAGCATTCTCCCACAGCCTGGAGGCTAGAAGCCCAGTCCGGGGTCAGCAGGTGGCTCCCTCTCAGGGCTATGAGGGACTGTCCATCTGTGGCGCTCTCCTGGCATCTGGCAATTTGCCGGCAGTCTTTGGCATTCCTTGGTCTCTGTGGCTTCACCCTGATCTCTGCCTTCGTCTTCCCATGGCATTCTCCTTGTGTGCACGTGTCTTTGTGTCTAAACGTCCCCTTTCTGTGAAGACACCAGACATACTGGACAAGCGTGGGAGCTGCCAGGCCTCTCGGGGCCTTGGTTTGCTCCGTGAGACATGCGGATGGGGTGGAGACGGTACTCCTGTGCAGAGCTGGGATGGATCCCACGAGCAGATGAATGCACAGACCACACCCACCATGCCCATGAGGAGTGGCCCTGTCACCATGGCTGCTCACCCACAGAAGGGATGGAGCTACAAGCACCCCTCCCTGCCCAAGCTCCTCTTAGGGAGTGGAGGCAGCTCAGGGACCAGCCCTCCTCCACCCAGACAGCCGTCTGGAGGTTTCGGCTTTAACACGGCTTCCTGCTTCTGGAGTCTGGAACAAGAAAGGTGACCCACATTGTCTGCTTCCCAAAACTGCACGAGCTCTGACCAACCCGTCCCTGCAGGAGTCTGTGAAACTTGGCACAGTGCTGGAGCCATGGAGGGTGAACAGCTGACAGGGAGGCTTCTGCCCTGCCATGAAGCAGCACCCTGAATCCCCCTAATACTTTTTACCTGAGGCCTCCCTCTGGCTGCGGCTCATGCCATCAGCGGGGTATAACACCCTTCTCCAAGGCCTTGGCCTCTGTTCTCATGCAGCCAGGGAGCAAGAGTGTCTCCTGACCCACCATTTCCCATACCCAGCCTGCCAGGGCATCTCGGCTACACCGCCTTCCCCCCTACCTGCTGCTGCGGGCTGTGAAAACAGGTGGGTAGGGACCGAGGAACTCACCCTCACTCAGTCCCACAAACAGCCCCAGAGCTTGTATGTGCCTGAGTGGGCCTTGGCCCTGGGAGGACAGTGTGGGTGACTCAGAGAAGGACAATGGACAGAGCTGATGGCTGAGGAGGAACCGGAGGGGCTTCAAGCCTGGGTTACTACAGGAGGGTGGGCCAGGAACTGTGATGACAAGGCTGGGGCAGAGGAAAGGAAAGGAATGTCCTGTTTAGTCTGGAACAGGTGCCAGTGAGAACACAGCACGGAAAAGCCCGCAGGTGGCTGGGAGTGCAGGCCACGGGTAGGGAGTGCAAGCAGGCACAACAGAATTCTAGAGAGTTCTGACCCTTAGGGGGTAAGGGAAGAGGAGCCAGGAAAGAGGCAGGATCTGCAAGCCTGCTCCCGCCCACTCCAGCTCCACCCAGGGGCCCAGCCAGAGAGCCCAGCCTTTCTCACCCACCTCCTTACCTCCGTCCGACCTGGGCCTTCTCTGGGCTGTCTCTCTCCAGTTGGGACCCTCAAACACTCTTGCTAATATCAACTGCCCCACCTCTGCCTCTTATTCGAATGCTCTGACCTGGGTGGTACCAAGTACCTTAACATCCTCCTTCCACGTAGAGGGTGGTCCTAATGCCCCTTGGCCCCACCCCACAGGACGCCCACAGCAGCACGTCAGTCTGCACCTCCTTGCTAATCACTGCTTCCCACCAGCTACATCCTCTTCCTCTTTGTTCTATTCCTAGAGGCACCCTCAACAGGTTACTACAGGAGGGTGGGGCCAGGAACTGTGATGACAGGGCTGGGGCAGAGGTCTGGGGAGGAGGCCAGGCCAATGGCCCTTCCCTCGCTTTGACCATGGTTCCTCAAACCCCACCTGAGTGACCCACTTGGCTCTCTGTGAACCTGCCAGCACAGACACTCTGCTCTGATGGCAAGAACTCAGGTCCCCCTGACAAAATATCCTGCCATTCCCATGGAACCTGCTCGTGGCCCCTTAGGAACCTTTGGTGCCCGCCTCCCCCACACAGCAGTCCCTCCTAGGGACCCCTGGCTCCCCGCCCCCAGCCTATCGCTGCACACCAGGGATATGACATTGTTGAAAGCTGTAAGGACAAGAACTTGGAAATACTATAGGAGGCGACGGTGACCTTTGAGAGACGTAGGGATAGAGACCAAGACACTGGATCCTTAGCACAGGGGAACGCAGGAACAGGAGCCAACAGAGGCAGGGAGGGAGGTGGGTTCCTCCCCGCGAGGCAGAAGGAAGGATGCTGTCCCGAGAGGCAGGGCTGTGTACGTCCGCGTGCCGGGGAAGAAATGTGCAGGCCAGACAGGGGCAGAATGAAGACAGCAGAAACCGGAAGGGGCGGGGTGGGTTCTTCAGGGAATGAGGGAACGAGGAGAATGATAATGGCTACCACGTAGCGAGTACTTACTACCTCGGGACCTGATTCAAGTCCTTAGACTCCGAAGTCTGTGACAGGCAGATGAGGTGAGGACACTGACAGAGTGGGGAACATGAACCTGAGGGCACGAAGGGGAGAAGAAGGACCCTGGGGACGGCTGGGAGCAGAGGGGGGACAGACCTGCAAAAGCTGCAGTTCTGAGGTCGGGTCAGGCGGGGAGAGGTGACACTGTCCATGGAGAGAAAGGGGCCACGGGCAAATGAGGGCTTGAAGAAGACAGAATTAGTTTACAAGGGCCCTGGGTAAAATAGTCAGCAATCAGTAATGGGTGAATACAAGGATTTGAGGGCGGGAGTGGAGCCGGGAAACTGGGATTGGGAGCTGGAACGTGTCTCCCTCATCTTTATGTCAGAGGGCCTCGTGGGGGCATCTGATGCACGGAAGGCCTATCGGGTTCATATGCAAGAAAGGAAGGACGAAGTCTAAAACAGCGAACTGTTTCGGGGTCTTCACTAGCCAGAAGCTAGGTCTCCCTCAAGATGAGAAGGCAGGAAAAGCTGGCCCCACGAACCCAGGAATCCAGGTCTGTAATGAGTTGCTGGTGTGACAAGGGTAGGAATGGAGGTGCCCAGATGGTGACTGACCCAGGGAGGCCCATGGCCCTCGGGACAATGCTCTTCCTTGCTCTGGCCTCTGGCCTCCAGTACTGGAGCTTGTGCACTGTTAGGAGCAGCTTGGTTCCGGTGGGAGCCTCAGGACCCAACCCAGACCCCTGCTGCTCCACAACTGCAGTTCCCTTCATTTAGGGAAGGGCAGAGACCTTTGTCAGGTTGAAACAAACCAGAGAGAGTCACCTTAAGAATGGGATCACTGCCCCCAATACCCCATGGCACCAGGCACATGGGGAGGTGTTTCCAGGAGAGTGAGCAGAACTATGCGTGTGTGGTCAGTGTGGTGGGGAACGATATGTGTGGAATTTAACGTTCACTATGTCCCCAGTTAAAGCAATCACTCTGCACCAGTGCCCTTCACCCTCACAGAAGCCAGTGTGCCAGCCCAGGAGCTGAGGTTGAGGGGCTACCCACGTGTGGCCCCCAGGTGCAAGGGTGCAGGGCAATGTGGCAACTGAGCAACATATGATACTTCTCAAGACCAGAAAGAAATGGGAGCACCTCTTTCCCACTCCAGGTGACTTTGGCTGTCCCCGATCACTTTCCTACACATGGGACGTGGGTCTCGGTCAAGGGGAAATGGTAACTGTCATGCTGACATAAACGCTGAGAAGCTTCTGTTGTCAGGTGCAGAGCGAAGCACTGAGGGGGACAGTGATGGGCCAGACCCAGACCTGCCTGCTGGAGCCTGTCATGGGGCGCCCTTCTCACTGTGCCCAGGGCTTCCCTGGCCAAAACGCAGATTTTTGTTCAGACGCTGCATTTCTGACAAGGCCCCAGGGACTGCTGATGCTGCTGGTCCAAGGATCATGCAGAAGAAAAACAGAGTGTGTTATAAATAGATGAAAACCACCAGCATAGCAATGACATTATTTTATCCTGAAAATGGCCATAAAATAGTTGGCAGTAGCCTGCATAGCCACTTGCAAATTGCTTACAAAGTCTATGCTAACATGTGTCCCGCCTGTTCATTCTGTCACAGCACTGGGTATGACAGGAGGGAGGGCCCAGCTCTGCCACCTTCCCTCCTTAGGGATGAGCAGTCAGTCTGGGGTGAGGGGTAGGCAAGGCAGGGAAGCAGGTCCTATCAGATTTCCACTGCGTTGACAAAAGGTACCAGTGCACATGGGGGTTAGGAATGCAGGTTCCATGGCCAGACAGTCCCAGTCTAGGGTTCAAATCCTGGTCTTCTGCTTACTACCTTGGAAAAGGTATTAAAACTCTCTGTGCTTTCACTATAAACAGGGTTATTGAAGAGATTCTATGAGATAATGTAGGTAAAACACTCAGTAGGTTGAGACGAGATAAGGACACGCTTCCCTGTCATCTGTAGCTGGCAGTGGGTCCTGCACCAGGTCTACCTGGCTCTGCACACACCAGCAGGGTGACCTTGGGCAAGTCACTTCCCCCCCAAGTTAAATGGACTAATCAGCCCAAGGATCCTTTTCAGTCCTGAAAGCCTACAGTTCTAAGCCAGGACTAGGATTTACCATGCGTGAAGTTTTTAGGAGTGAACTTCAAGGGAACGTGACAATCCCTGGACTCAGCATGTGAGTACGTACTGTTACTTGCTCTTATTGCGTGTATACAGAAAGCTCCACCATTATCCAGTGTGGGGCATCTGGGTGGTTTTCAATTATAAGGATGTCAGTGACATGCTGCGCATGTCAGGAAGAAGCCGCCAACCGCTGTACGTATTTCTGCTGAGTTCTTCTTAGTTTTGTCCTTTTGGGTATCTGTAGATTCAGGTTGTAGGTAACAGGTGCATCAGCCTTAGTTTTTGCCACCCTGAAGAAGTAGGGGGCCCTGAAGAAAGATGTCTCCAAACCTGGCCTCAGCCAAGCCTTCCCCCAGAACTCCTGCCAACAGCAGCAAGACCGTGGACCCCTCCCCTTCCCCAGGTCAAAGGTGGCACAGGAACTCAGCCTCAGCCACACGTGCAGCTCCCCCCTTCCCTGCCAAGATGACCCTTGGAATCTCCGCTTGGGTTTCCCCCACATCAGAAGCCTGTCTCCCCATCAACTCCTCAGAAGTTGCAATCATCCCTATAACCAAGTTGTTAATCGTTTGTTCAAAGCCCATTATGGACAAGCACGGTGCCTAAAATGACAAAGACAGGGAGGACAGCTGCCCTCACTCTCCATAACCACGACTCAGCTGCAGGTACATTATCCCAATTCCTCACCACCACCACCTGTGGTCAGTTGTGGTCAGTATTATTTCCACTTTAGAGATGAGGAAATGGAAGCCCAGAGAGGTTAAGTGATATGCTGTGGTCACACAGCCCTCCCGCGAGGCTAAGCCCAGAGGTCAGAGGTTAGGTGCAGGGCAGGGGAAGCCCCCTCCCTCCCTGCTTCACCTTTTGCTCCACACAGAGTGGATTGGGGAGGAGGGTGTTAATCTCTGTGCTCTCACTAAGATCAGAGCTGGAGTGAGAAGTAGCATCAGAGAAGGAATTCACAGAAGGCTTTGCTTCTCTAAGAAGGCCTGATTAGGAGGGAAGAAAATAGAATATGGGGTCTGAATTTCCTTGGGCCTGTTCTAACCCCTGAGCAGCTGGGTGACAGTGAAGGGCAGCAGGGCCCCTGCCCCAGGCACAATTGGATGCAGGAAACCTGGTTGCAGTCATGGCCCAGGCCCTAGCTAGACCCAAAATCTTACAACTGAAAAGACCTAGCGATTATAGGGAAAACAGAGCAAGGAAGCAAGTTGGGTACCCAACCAAGATATAACAGCTCCCACACCAGAGAAATGGCTGCCTCAGCATATTTTATCTCATGCTTTCCAGACTGAGGAAAACCATACTCCTGTTAAAGGTCACGGCCCATCCAATTCTTTCCCTAAAATACTTAGGTCGGCCCTTGCTGTCTATTCTTCACTTGCTACAATTTAGTGAGTTTAAACTCAAGGATATTCTTAGCAAAACTCCCCCCACTACATGCAATCACAAGACTCCATCAGCCTTTGAGACAAAACCATAGGAATCCCTTCCAACCCATTCATTCAGTCGAGTGTCAGGGCCTAGGACATGCTCTGATAGAGACCCTCTTGCTGTGGAGCCCACCTGGGATGGGACAGCCATTCCCAGTGCCAGGGACAGCACTTCTCAGCCCTTGGCCTGGAAGCGTCTCTGATGGTGCCGAAGACAGTAGCTCCCACCAGCTGTAAAAGCTGAAGATAGGATAGGGAGGCGAGAGAGCCAGCCACTCCCAAATCCTCTCAAAATACTGAAAATCTCCAGAGTCTGCACTTCATCTGAGTGGCCACAGAGTCTTCATGTGGATGTAACCTTCCCCAAAGCAAAGGGCGAGCCCCATGGGATTTACACTATTCAGGCACTCAAATCCCCTTGCATGAGGTCAAGCAGGAAAAGAAGTAATTGCCATTTGAAAGTTCAAGCTGGGGACAAAAGGAGGCCTAGTGAGGTCCCTGGAGAAGTGTGTGGGCTTTGGAAAGAGGATACTCCTTTTTTGGCCTCTCTGTACCTTTCGGGGATGGTGACTTGGCACCAGTGTCACAATCCTGGTTCCCATCCCTGGCTCTGCTGCCCTAGCTCCAAGCCAGTTCATAAAACAAACTCATTTGTTTGAGTGGCCAGGCCTGGGATCTCAGCAGCTTCCCCAACCCTCACTCCCCAGAGCAGAGGCTCTTTCCCCACATCAAAGCCTGCCAGTGTGCTTCAGCAGAGACCACAGACTGCAGAGGAAAAGTCTTGCCCAGGTCCATTGGGTAAGCACAGCGGTGCAGTCAGACATCCAGGGAGCTGGGGATTGTCTCCACATGCTTCTTGACAGCTCAGAGAGCCCTGTCACACCCGAGGACTTCCATGGCAGTTAGGAGCCACAACCTGTATATAGTGACAAGCCTTGCAGGGTCCAGGACTGATGCAGTGAGACACTTTTACACTTGGGCTTATTCTCACCATCGCATCCGGAGCTGGCCCAGAGATTGTTTCAAAACTCTCAGGTCCTGCTAGCCTTATCAGCCTTTAGCTGTGCTTACGACCCAGCTGCTGTGGGTATCAGCTTCTTGCTCAACACAGGAGCTGATGTCGCCACTCACCTCTGCCGGCGGTGCTCGGGGACCTCGAGGAGGTCAGCCCTCACTACAACTCTGGCATGCCCCCCATGAAGAAGACCATTCTTGACCTTTTGAGCCTCTCTCCTTCCAAGGGCTTCCAGGGCCCGTGCACAGGGGCAGTTTCATTAACGCCCATTTGTGCAGACAATGCTGGAGCAAAGCAGGCCTGGTCTCCAGCCCACCCAAACACCCAGCTTGCCCCCAGCTCACCCAGCATCCCCCCATGGCTAGCAGCACAGCGTGCCCTGAAACCTCTCAGCACTCCACCGCACTATCTTTGATTTTAAGTTTTTCTTTTTTAAGGATAAAAGAAGAAGAAAATCTGTGAAACAACCTGTCCTTCTGACAGGCTGGCTCAGATGGCAGCTGTGCTAAGCTGGATCAAGGAGCAACACTGCCGGGGAGTTATCAGAGTTGTCTGCTTCAAAAAATAAACAACTCATCAAAGGTGGCCAGGTCTGGGCTCAGCTGCTCCCCTGTCCCTCATCCCCTGGAACAGAGGTCCTTCAACAGGGCCCACAGACCTATGGGGAAGAGTCTGCCAAGTTCTATTTGAGCACCGTGGTTCCCAGCAGGCCCCTCCTGCAGGGCCTATGGAGCCAGAGGCCCGAGTTCAAGCAGGGGTCAGTGTGGGGGTGGACTTGACAATGAGAGTAGCAAAAGGTGCGAAGGAGGGCGGCCTGTGCACGACCAAGGCCATCCTGGCCAGGTGGGCGCTGGCACAGAGGAGGCAGGGCTAGAAGCAGCAGGCCGGGCAGGAGGTTGCTGAGGTGATGGGGAGGAGGAGGCGGGGCGTCAGGATGCTCGGCTGTGTGTGCCTGGTCTGAGTGGGGGCTGGTGGACGCAGGGGTGGACGTGGATGAGGGGCTCTGTTCTGGGTTCCGTCCTGAGCACCCCAGCTACGGGATGAGTGGCAGTGGCTGTTCTAATCATCACCGACTTGCAGTGACACTGGCCAGGCCCTGCCTGGATTCTGGCTGCATCCTCCCACCTGGATGAGGACAGTAGTCTCCTGGCTTTTCCAGCTCAGACGCCCTGGCCCAAACCACACCCAAACTAACCAGGAGCTGCCCTCAGCCCTCCCCCAGGAGACACCCACACCCACAGCCCCTGCTGCCATCAAGAGAGAGGCGGAGCTGTCTCCTTGGGGACAACGGCCCCTCCTCCTCCTTGTGTGCAATCCCGTGGGCTGTCTTGCTAGGGTGGCCATGGAACTGGAAGGGCGATGTTTCCAACACCGGCCTCTCTACCTCCCAGGTCTTGGCTAAGGAAAAGGTACAAAGACACCTCTGCTGTGAACACACCTTGGAAAGGAGGCAAGGGAGGAAAGAAACAAACCGCCCTGCACAGCCAGGCCAGGCCCCACAGCCCTGCCTGCCCGTCCGCATTTTGCTGAAACCACTTCCACACCCCCGCCCAGCTGGCACCCCCTAGCCTCCCGCCCTTCTCAGGGGCACCTCCCTCACCTCCTCAGTGTCACCTGGCCTTTGCCCAAGACCAACAGACACCTGCCCGCACACACGTGGGCCCAGAGTGGCCCGACCGGACCTCCTCACCCCTTGTTGTCCAGACACAGATGCTGAACTCCCCACACCCTGTACAGAGCTGGACACCTCGTGGGATCTCAGGGAACCTTCACTGAACTAAGATGCCCTCAGTCCCACACTCAGGACCCTCCTCAGAAAAGCCTCCCTGCTGCAAACGTGTTACGGCAAGAACGCTGAGCTGGCTGCGTATTCCACCTCTCCCGGTGGTCTGAGCAACGTGTGGTGCCCACACCTCCGTCTTCCCACCACCCTTCCCCTGCAGAGCCACCTGCAGAGCCACCACCCACCCCGCACAGCAGGGAAGGCATCTGCCAACGCTGTGTGGTTAGGAAGTGCCGCCTCTCCCCACAACGCTCCTCCGCAGCTCAACTCTGCACCCTGATCAGGGTTTCCAGCCCTTTTTACCTCACAGCGCACTTGAACCTATAGTTCAACCTCCATGCACACTTAAATTATGTTGATTTTTTAAAGAGGAATAAAAAAGAATTTACTTACTGTGCTTTGAACTACTTTCGAAAATAATTTAATTAATGATCTTTAAAAATGTTCTCAGCACACCTAAGATCCTCTCACGGCACACGGGTGTGCTGCGGACCGCAGTTGAAAACCACTGCTCTTGGGGGTTTTCTCAGCTAATCCCACTCTGCCTTCACTTCCCCTGTCTGGGTTCTCTCTCCGACGAGCTGCTCGATGAAGGGCCGTCCTTCCCAACTTTACTGTGCACGTGACATTTCTGTCCAGAGTCTGGGTCAAAGCCGGGGGAGATTCTGCACTGACAGGCTGGCAGGTGATGCTGCCACTGCTGGTCCACAGGCCACACTTTTGAGTAGCAAGGAGGCAGAGGAAAGAGTGAGGATTCTCAGCCCGTGAAGCCGTCTCTGGCCCAGCTCCGCCCGAGCCAACCGTTACGTCCCAAAGACCACGCTCTACTCTGTGGTAAGGCCGTGTCTGACAGTCCCTGGATCGGGGACTTGCAAATGCAACCGCTCTTCCTTTTGCTTCAGACTTCTCCCTGAAATAGTGGTGCTGTAACGCCTTGGAGATTGCTAAAAGATTAAGTGAAGGAACACGTGGGCACTCTGGCACACAGCAGGTGACCACTGACACGAGTTCCCCTTTCCCTTCTGCTGTCCAGACGGGGTCTAGCTCTAAACCTGTGCTCCAGAGGACTGGGGACGGAGGGGAGAGCTGAGGCTGTCTCTCAGACCGAGGGCCTCCACGTCCAGTTCTCAGTGCTCACGTGTGTGGCGTGGGGAAAGAGCTGTCTGGGGCATGCTGTGGCAGTTCCTCAAGTGACTTTGCCGCTCATGTGCTGCGCACTGGCAGCATATCATGTAGCTCTCGGAGGAGCCACGACAGTGTAAGGGCCTGCAGGTAGCAGCCACGGAGCGCCCTAGTAAGGCCTCAGGTCCTGCTGCCTCCTGCTGAGCTGCTGCCAGGCAGCCCCCACTGGAGGGGACTCTCATACCCGATTCTCACGGCAGCTCAGCAGCACAAGGGAAACGAGCGAGGTGCTTTTAGAAGCCACATTAACAGGTCTGGCTGGAAAAGAACCATTTAGCAAACTCCTCCTTTGCTGCCCTATTTCTGGACCAGAGGAACCCAAGCAGGTATTGCTTATTTCCTGGGAGAGGCTGGGGACTCGGGGACCCAACTCAACGTGTGATATATAGCAGTGCTGCCGCAAAGGCAAGAGGAGAAATTAGACTGATAGCACTCCATCGTCAGCAGGCATTTCCTGATGTTCAGTTTTCACCTGAGCTTTTCCCTGCCGTTTGCACGTGGACAAAAGCAAACCCTTTTGACTTTAATCACAATATTATGCTATTTCAACATACTATAGGAGAACTGCTGAGCCTGGAACCACTTAGGGGAGCTTGGGGGGAAGGCTTAGGGGAGCCTTCCCTCTGGCAAGGTCCCTGCCCATGTCTAGCAGGGGAACACATGTGGCCAGAGAAAAGCACAGACATAGTACTCAGAGGGCTCCAATGATGGTGGAAATGAAATGTGATGTCCTGAAATTACGCAGCCGACATAGTGCATCCTCCAACATACATAAGCATATGCATGTGTACATGTGTGCACATGCGTAGACACAACATATATGTGTGCAAACATGCAAACAACATATATGTGTGCAAACATGCAAACACCATGACACACATCTGCATATAGGCAGGCACACAAACAAATCACGTGCACACGTGCACACACAAACATTGCCTCTGCTTTTGAGAAACTGGAATTCAACTTCCCATCTAGTCTGAGTCCTCATCTCTTCAGAATGAAATGCAGATTTGCAAGGTGGCCATTCCTTCTCCAGCCCCAGCCCTTCTTTGTACCCAGGTAGTATTTTACACAGCTATTTAACACGTAGGGCTGAGGTTGCCTTTTAACTGGCAATAAAATCAGAGCACACACAGATCAGAGCACATGCAACAGAATAGAAAACCTGGAGATGAAACCAGCCTCATATCTCCATCCGATATTCTATAAACCAAAGCATACACTGGGGAAAAGAATCTCTATTCAATAAATGGTGCTGGAAGAACTGGACAACCACATGTAAAAGACTGAAACTGGACCTCACACATCTCACCACTTAATACAAATTGACTCACGATGGACAAAAGATTTAAACCTAAGACAAGAAAAGATAAAAATTCTTGAAGAAAGCATGGGAGAAACTCTTGATGATAATGGCCTAGGGAAAGACTTTATGAAGAAGACTACATTGGCAATGGCAGCAACAATAAAAATAAATAAATGGGACTTAATCAAACTAAAAAGCATCTGCACAGCTAAGAACACAACAATTAAAGCAAACAGACAGCTTTCAGAATGGGAAAAGATATTTGTGTGTTATAAATCTGACAAAGAGCTAAAAACCAGAATCTAGAGACAAACTCAAACTAATCAATTCAAAAAAGAGCGAACAATCCCATTTATTGTTGAGCAAGAGACATAAACAGAATCTTCTCCGAAGACAGATGAACGGCCAAGAAACACATGAAAAAATGCTCAGATAAACACAAATCAAAACCACCCTGAGATATCACCTAACCCCAGTGAGAATAGCCCACATCACAAAGTCCCAAAACTACAGATGCTGGCATGGATGTGGAGAGAAGGGAACACTTTTATACTGTTGGTGGAATTGCAAACTAATATAGTCTCTTTGGAAGGAGGTATGAAGAATCCTCAAAAAGATAAAAGTAGACCTTCCATTTGACCCCACAATCCTTTTTATTGATATCTACCCAGAAAAAAATATCATTTTACCGTAAAAACATTTGCTCTAGAATGTTTATTGCAGCTCAATTCACAATCGCCAAGATGTGGAATCAACCCAAGTGCCCGTCAGCTCATGAGTAGATAAATAAACTGTTGTACATGTGTACTATGGAATACTATTTAGCCATAAAAAGATGGAGACTTTACATCTTTCGTATTAACCTGGATGGAGTTGAAGGTATTTTCCTTAGTAAAGTATTACAAGAATGGAAAAGCAAGCACCCAATATATTAAATATGAATATGAAATCAGTAGATGAACAACTACACACTTACACGAGAGAAAAACAAAATTAAAATCAAGTGAAATGAAGTAAGAGAGGGGGATGGAAGGGGAGGAAAAAGGAGGGAGAGTAAGAGAGAGGAGTGGTGTGCTCTTACCTCATGGGCATAATATAAAGGTATATGGCACACCTCCTGGGCGAAGGGCTCAAGTACAACTTAGACTTTACCAAGGGTGTGAAGAAACTGGAACCCTGGTAGTGAGAATGTAAAAGGGTATAGTTGCTATGGAAAACAGTACGGAGGATCCTTGAAAAAATATATAGAATTACCATATATTACCCAGACATTTGCTTCTAGGTATATAACCCAAAGAATTGAGGACAGGGACTTGAAAAGATAACAGTATTTGTACATCCACATTCATAGCAGCATTGTTCGCATAGTGACGCAATCCAAGTGTTCATTAACAGATGAATGGACAAATATGGTATGTGCATACCGAAGAATATTATTCCTTCTTAGAAAGGAAAGACATTCTGAGATAGGCTACAACACGGATGGGCCTTAAAGACATTATGCTAAGTGACATAAGCCAGTCTCAAAAAGACAAACACCACTGACCCTCGAGCAGTGCAAGGGTTAGTTACAGTGCTGATCTCCACCCAGTTGAAAATCCATAACTTTTGACTCCCTTAAAATTTAAATAATAATAGCCTCCCATTGAGCGGAAGCTTTACTGATAGCACAAACTTTGAATGTTACGTATATTATGATATATACTGTGTGCTGTAGTAAATTAAGCTAAAGAAAGGAACGTTCATTGAGACAATCATAAGGAAGAGATCATAAATTCACTATTCATTAAGTGGAAGTGTTCATTATAAAGTCCTTCCTTCTCATTGTCTTCATGTTGGCTGCGGAGGAGGAAGAGGAAGGATCAGTCTTACTGTCTCAGGGGTGGAACTGGCTGAAGAAAACTGTCTTCTAAGTGAATTGACACAGTTTAAACCTGTGCTGTTGAAGGGTCCACTGTACTGTAGGATTCCAGGTATATGAGGTATCTAAAATAGTCAAACAGGCTCGGCGCCTGTGGCTCAACGGGCTAAGGCGCCAGCCACGTACACCTGAGCTGGCGGGTTCGAATCCAGCCTGGGCCGCCAAACAGCAACGACGGCTGCAACCAAAAAATGGCTAGGCATTGTGGCGGGCGCCTATAGTCCCAGCTACTTGGGAGGCAGAGGCAGGAAGCTCGCTCGAGCCCAGGAATTGGAGGTTGCTGTGAGCTGTGATGCCACAGCACTCTATCCAGGGTGACAGCTTGAGGCTCTGTCTCAAAACAAAAAAAACGTCAAACTTATAGAAACTGACTAGAATAGTGGCGAAGGGCAAAAGAAAGAGGGAAAAATCAGTTGCTATTCCACAATTACAAAGTTTCTATTTTCAGGATTAATAAACCCTGTGACCTGCTGCACAAGATTTTGTCTGTAACTAACAACGCTGCATTTTGCCCTTAAAAAATGATTAAGAGGAGCTCAGTATTCTTATTACAATAAAAACAAATAAATGGGGCGGAGCAAGATGGCAGCCGAGTAACAGCTTCCTTGCGGCTGGGCACGGTGAGACTGGGGAGAGAGGACTTCAGGCATCTCTGGCAGGTGGGATCTACCCAGGAACTTCCCCTTGGGGACACAGGGAGACAGCGTGAG
>CAUYRH010046894.1:0-12179 GCA_963574655.1 Perodicticus potto
TATAGTGATTAAGAAAATGCTATGAGGGCTATCTCTCACAGTATGATCAAAATGTTTCTGATTGTATATGAAGCACATTCTGCCCTATGATTGCACCAATGTACACAATTATGATTTAATAAAATTATTTAAAAAAAAAAACACGTGACTAGCTGGAGCAGGAGTGAGACCTCAACTCTACTAAAAAGAGAAAACGAGCCAGGTGTGGTAGCAAACGCCTACAGTCTCAGCTACCTGGGAGGCTGAGGCAGGAGGATTGTTTGATCCCAGGAGTTTGAGGGTGCTGAGAGGTACGCTGATGCCACAGCACTCTGGGCAACAGAGTGAGTCTATGATGATAAGAGAGAGAGAGGAAAGGAATTCTGAAAAGCATTAATTTGGTTATTTCTTGCGCAGGTAGTAGTAAACAAACTACTTTCTCTGAAAACAATTATCAAAAGGTTTTTCTGTTATTACACTTTTATTGAATAAGGGGTTTTAACATTTAATAGCTCTTTCAAGCCTTGTGTAGATGCATAATAAAGCTTTTCCCAAATCTTTAGGCATTATGTGTTCTATTTTGTACCTAGGACTAATGAAAGCACCCCTATACTCCTTCGGCTCAATGAAAGTAACATGGCAATGTTGCAGGGCATTTTACTTATGTCTGGAAAACTAATTGAGGAGGGTGAACAAATCACCACCAAATTATGCTTTCCAATTACTGATACATTTACCACATTTGCTTGTTATTCCTGACTGCACGCCACTTCCTAGTACTGAGTTTTTGATTAATAAATAGTCCTTCAATTATACCCAACATTTTTCCCTCAAGCAAGCAAAACTGAAGCAGAAATAGAATTAATCCATTGAACTGTTAAAATTAAAGGAAAAGAGGTTAGTACATGTTAGGCAGATGTGTAATATATGGAATAATATTTTTGATAATATTCCTATGTTTGTGTAGTGGCATATAATTCAAAAGGTGTGTGTCTCCGTAAGGAATATTCAGGAAGAAATTTACACCTAGAATTCGTAGCTTGAACAATTCTTAAAAATCTTTGAATGTCAGTTACTGCAAGTGATCAGGCTTTAGTAATCTTTTCAATATCTTCTTTTTTCTTCTCAGTGTCAATATGTATGGACTTTAAACTAAAGAGACTTATAATTTTTTAATTATTTAAATTTTTAATTATTATAAATACCTAATAGTTATGCATATTTATTGAGTACGTGCAATGTTTTGATACAGGCATAAAATGTGTAAGGATTAAAATAGCATAACTGAGGCATCCATCACCTCAAGTATTTACTTTGGAGAGAGGGTGAATGGTGGGATCACACTTATGGTGCATCTTAGAAGGGACAGGTGAAACATACTAAATGCAGAACACAAATGATTTCACATAATAAATGAGAAAATCCCATGAAGGTTATGTTGAACAGTTGGATGAAAATATTTCGGATTGTATATGAAGCCCACACACTGTACCCCATGATTGCACTAATGTATACAGCTATGATTTAATTAAAAAAAGAAAAAGAAAAGAAAATTTCAGATTACTGGAAGAGTACATAAAATCAGGTTACATAGTTTCCTTTTGTAAGGTTAAAATCTGAGTTGTAGTTTTGTACTTCACTTGGGTAATGTCCTGTGTATCTGTGAAATGTACCCCTTGGGTAGGAACTTAGCATCCTCTTCTCCCTTCTCCACATTTGAATTTAATTTAGTTTTTCTCTCATGTGAGTATGTAATTGTTAATCTTCAAGTTTCCAATTGGAACTGAGTACATGTAATGCTCATTTTCCCATTCTTATGATGCTTTTATAAGGAGAATATTCTCAAAGGCCATCCCAGATTTTACAATAGATATGAAATCTCTGTCCTTTTTTATGGCTGAATAATATCCCATACGGTACTTATACCATGATTTATTAATCTTTTTATTCTGTTGAAGGGCACTCAGATTATAAGAGAATTGCAAAATCAAATGGTAGGTGAAATCTCCATACTTCCTTCTATAAAGCCTGACCTAGATTGCAGTCTGACCAAAAGTGGATGAGGTTCCCTTCGCTCCACACTCACAGCAGTATCTGTTGCTTTGGGAGCTGGAATGTAGGCCTGTTTCTACTCTTGTTGAAATATGGTTTCCAGAAATATATATGTTACTAGGAGTCACTTCCTTTTCTAAGACATCTCACTGGAAGTAGGTGATATCTCAAAGTGGCTTTGATATGCATTTCTCTGATGATTAGAAATGATGAACCTTTTCTTCATATGTTTATTGGCCATTTGTTCTCCCGAGAAAGTTTCTCTTCATGTCTCCGGCCCAGATTTTAATGGACTTGTTTGCTCTTTTCTTGTTGATTTTCTTAAATTTCATTATAGATTCCCGTTGTGAGCTCTCTGCTGGATTCATTGCATGCAAATATCTTCTCTTGTTCTGAGGGTTGCCCCTTTGCATTGTAGATTATCTACTTAGCTAAGCAGAAACTTTTTAACTTGATCAGGTCCCATTTATTTATTATAGTTTTGCCAATGGGGCATCATATTACCAGATATCAGGTTTGATTATAAGTCTGTAGTGATCAAAGTAGCATGATATTGGCATAAAAACAGAGATATAAATCTATGGAACAAAACAAAGAATCTGGTTAGCCAGCCTTTTACGACCTCCTCATCTCAGCCAAGGCCAACAAAAACCTTTCCTGGTCCCTATTCAATACACTGTGCTGGGAGAACCAGTTAGCCAGGTGCAGAGACCTGACAGGTACCTACACCTCTCACCACTTAGAAAAATTAACTCACGAAACATGAAAGATTTAAATCTCAGATATGAAACTATAAAAACCCTTGAAGTGTTCGGAAAACTCTTAATTTTTATCATTTCTTTGTGTTAGAAACATTCCCCTTCCACTCTTTTAGTCATTTTAATGTATTCAATAAATTATTGTTAATTACCATCCCCTATCATGCTACCTAATGCTGAATCTTATTCAATCTAACCACATATGGTCTTTTGGAAATGTCTATTTTTTGAAGTTGGATTAGTGAGAATTAAAGACTTGCTTCTTTATTTTTTTATAGGTTCTTTCATTTTTCCATATGTGTCTACGTGTGTGTGTGTGTGTATGTCTAAACACATCCATGTAGTGTGCATATATATATATATGTGTGTGTGTGTGTCTGTGTATATATATATATATATATATAAGATACTTATATAGAGACACACATGTATATGAAATATACATTAAATTATTTTTATTTAAGGAAATGCAAGTGACAGATATATGCATCTGTCTTTGTATGTAAATATACATGCATATATTCATTTATATACTATACATCCAAGAAATCCATTGTAGAAATCCATGCACACACACACATATGCTGTGCACACACACACAGACATGTTGTGCAGAATTATGTAACTTCTTTTGCAATTTTTATTTCTCCTCTCCTCATGCCACAAATTAAACATAGCTGATACTCAGAATGAATGAAGTCATCTTACTGTTTAAGTGTTTGTCAGAAACTATGGACAATTTATTTCCCCTGTTATTTGGGCTTTAATACATTCTGTGCTATGAATTCAACAAAAGTGATATCATTCATTAAGTAAAAATACTAAGAATAAGAAGTACAAAACATTCGGGATAAATTTAATTGTAAAAAAGAAAGGGTTACTTTATTTTCCTGGTCTGAAGATAAAATTCAAATGTATAAATTAAAATATTTAAAAATTTCTTAAACCAGCTATTTAGAAACATTTATCAAAAGTATTTTGTATAGTTATTTTTAATATGCTATATCATATAACTATAAAGACGTGTTATTTCTACTCTTATTGAAATAAGAGTTCCTGAAATATGTGTTATCAGGAGTCACTTCCTTTTCTATGATAGTAAAATACTTTCCCAGAAAATACCAAGTTTATTACTCATTTTGCTTTGACTCCACATAAAAATTCATTTTTTACTTATTTATATTTTCCTAAGGAATAAAAATAGTTTATATGTTTTTAGAAGTGGGGAGGCAGAAACTTTAAATAGACCTAGGTAGTAAAGCACATTAAATTTACCATTAGTTTACTCCTAAAAGTAGAAGAGTGAAAAAAGATTAAATAAAAGCCCCGAGGAACTTCAAATGGATGTCAAAAATAGAATTTAGGCTTGGAAATTGAAAGCTTTAAAGAGAATCTTAAGTAGAGTAGGTACTTTAAAGATGATTGTTCAAAATATAGTAGGGGAACAACAGAAACCAGATCATTTAGTATTCTTTCCCCTCTCATTCTATACTCATCAATTTAAGTTGGTAAATATACATAAATAATTGAACAACCACTAGAGGAAGTCAGATGTTTATGTAAATGTAGGTTGGAATATGGTGTACAGAGTAAGAGCAGAGCTTGAAAAAGAATTCTTAACAACAGAAAACACTGTTTGGGTGGAATAGATGTGTTAAAAGTTTGCTATAAAGTAGTTTTTGATCACCTGTGACTGCGTATATAATTAAATTTAAGAAAAATTATCTATAATTTAAAAGTATCCTAAATTATAAGAAAAATGGAGCCCTTGAACTCACTTATATTTATTTAACTCCTGTTTGAAGGATAGATGAAATTCCCTACAATTATACTTTTATAGAGTAATGATCTACATATTAATTTTTTTTTAAGACAGAGTTTCACTTTGTCACCTCAGTACAGTGCTGTGGCATCGTAGCTCACATCAATCTCAAAATCTTGGGCTCGAGAGATCCTCTTGCTTCAGCTTCCCAAGTAGCTGGGACTACAGGCGCCCACCAGAATGCCCAGCTATTTTCAGAGATGGGGGGGTCTTGCCTTGCTCAGGCTGGTCTCAAACTCCTGAGCTCACTCCTGATCCACCTGCCTCAGTCTCCGAGAATGCTAGGATTGCAGGCCTGAGCCACCATACTCCGTCTACATATTAATTTTTAGATGACCAGTGTGACTTACATAGCTAAAATAAAGCATTTTAAATATGAAGGAAGTAATATTTTAAACTTTATATTGCTAACGTGATCACTCTATCAGGGCTGAGGAACCAACTCGCAGCGTCTGACTTCAAGGTGGTTTTTTACACAAGGAGACAAGAAAAGTTTCATCTTTAGTTTTTGCACCCCTTTTAATGAAAGGATTTACTATACAAAATTGGGATTCAGTCAAAAGGCAGCACTTAACAACAAGGAAGTCCACACATTTTCTTAAGGCCTCAGGTTCCCCATCCCTGAGTCATTTGTTATGGAAACAGTACCATACAGAACTGTGGGAGCAGGTGGAGAATTCTGTACAGGTCAGTAGTTTTAGAGGTTGGAGAAAATCTCAAGACATGAAAAGGACAGCCAAAAATCATGGGAACTTTCATAATGGTAATCTATAATCTGCAAGGAGAAATTGGATCCCACAGTTTTAGGGGTATACAGACTATCATTTGTTTCTTGTCTCCAAATCTCACACAAAATGTCTTTTGTGCCAAACCTCAACTTGGAGTCAACCATGTTGTCAACTAGAACTATTAAAACACGTATTTATAGATTTGCATAGTAAAGACCTAAATACTATGCAAAGACCTAAATGCTCTTTTAATAGAAATATGAAAAAATATTCTTTCCAAATAATATATTTATTCGTAATTACTGAATGCTATCTTACCCCAACATCTTTAAGTTAATTTACAACTATGATCCATTATCTTTAATATTAAAAAAAGAATGGCAAACAAAATAAGGCGGATGAAGACTAAATTATTTCTATATGTTCATTCATTGAGATAAATGTAGTTAGTGGATATTATCTGCATTAGTAAACGAAAGCTTACTTGCCAAAGTTGTAATTGTGAATAAATACATTCCATTTATGAAATGGTTTATGATGCCATGGATCACATAGCCTATAATGTAACGTGCATAAGCAGAGACTGCACAGATACCTTATTACCATACCAAAATTTGAATTTTCACATACATTTCAAAGCAAAACATTTAAAATTATCTATTGTATATTCATTTTCAAATATTACATTCTTCATTTCTTTTTTTTTTGATTCTGGGTTAACATGGGGAACATATGATTAGGTTCCATTATTTGCATTTTTTAGGAAAAGCCCAAAGTCTGAGTTTTAGTTGAGTCCTTTGCCCAGGAAGTGTGTCATGTACCTCTATTTGATTAACTCAGTATCCTATCAACTATTATTTTATTTTTAAAACTATTGCTGTTAAAAGGGTTGTGTTTTTTTTATGCTTATAGTTACAACTTTCAGCACAGTAATGCCACTCAAATAAAATATACCCATACCTAGCAATGTAAGTGCTATGACATCATTTCTTCTTTTTTTTTTGCAATTTTTGGCCAGGGCCAGGTTTGAACCCACCACCTCCGGTATAGGGGGCTGGCACTCTACTCCTTTGAGCCACAGTCATTGCCCGACATAATTTCTTAATATACCCATTGTTGATTCTATTAAAAAGGGAAAAAATAATTAAGTTTTTATCATAAACATTTTGGGGATGTTGGCAATATTAAGTTGTATAATAATACCTGAAAAGATATAAAATCAATTCTCAATATGTTGTAGGAAAGGTTCCCACAGAAACATGCAGGAAGGCTTCCACAGAGTCTCTACACTGGATGACGATTACTTTTAGGTGCACGTCCTTATTTTTGTAGGCATTAAAATAAAATGCCTATAAAACTGGCGAAAAGAATTTGCCAAAGGAGGCATGTATATGGAATGAAGTTCAAAATCCTCAGCTGATTATGTTTGGTAGAGAAGAGGGCAAATAGCTGGCAAGGCAGGTAGAGGAAGTAACTGAGGGTGGAGAGTGGGAATCAGTCACAATGCAGAAAAGAAACCACAATATCAGACATTTCTGGCTAGATGCTTTTCCTTGGTCAGAGCGTGCACAGTAAAGAGCCCCTCGTGACCTTAACTGACCTGGTGTTTATTACCATCTAGTTAGCATTACAGTTTTGATATCCAATGGATTTTTCATGAAGAATTCTGGGAAAACACATGTAAAGAAAAGAAACTGCTATATAACTTCAAACTGTCCATCATCCAAAGGTGGGAAATAGCAACTGATCCAATGTACTCAGCCCTACTATGAAGCTAATCTATAGCTTTCATATGAAAGCTAAAACCCAGTTATAGCACAAGAAATGGGGAGGGGGGCAAGGGAGGGGAGGGGAACAAAGGGGGGGAGGGGAGGGGGGAAGATGGGTGGAGCGAGGGTGATTGATGGGATCACACGGTGCATCTTACAAGGGTACAAGTGAAAATTACTAAATGTAGAATATAAATGTCTTCATATAGTGATTAAAAGGCCATGAAGGCTATGTTAAATAGTTCAATGAAAATATTTCAGATTGTATATGAAATCTGCACATTGTGTCCCATGATTGCACCAATGTACACAATTATGATTTAATAAAAATTAAAAAAAAAAGACTGTATACTAAGACTTCACGGTCTTCTGCACTCATGGAAAATGACCCATCTGTACCTGACAGGTACTTTCTTTTTGGAGGGAGGGGGCAAGACCCATGAATCTGTATTTTAAACTAGTTCTTTGATTACTTCTTTTTTTCATTTTATTAAGTCCTATATACATAGATCATGAATACATTTATGCCTATGTGGGATTCCATGTGTTGATTCTTCATACAAATTGGAGTGCTTACATCCAACCCATCAACATAGCTTTCATCTCATTCACTTAATCACTGTGTTAAGACATTCATGTTCTATACTTGATAGATTTGACTTGTATCCTTGCAATATGCTCCACAGCTGTGGTCCCACTGTTCACCTTTCCTGCATCAAACCACCCCCCTCTCCTCCCACCTCCCTCCCCTTCATCCTGGGCTATAGTTGTGATTCATCTTTCATATGAACGTGTGAGTGATTATAAATTGGTTTCATAATAGTACTGAGTACATTGGATATTTGTTTTCCATTCCTGAGATACTTTGCTAAGAAGAATATGAGATGTACTTTCATTTGTGATCAATCAGTCATTGGTTAGACTCGGTACCAATGCTCATTCCTGATACTGGGAATCAAGAACTAGAGAACACTAAAGCAGATCTAGCAATCCAGCAGATATTTTGGAGTTAAAATAGCTATTCAGAGGTGGTGTCCCTTGACACACAGACCCTTGCAGAATAGGCATTAGATGTGTGTTCCCGCAGGAAATTGAACAGTAGTTGGAGAAATGCCGCTAGTTAACCTCTGTTTACAACAATCCAATAAGAGCTATTACCCGCCATTGCTGCCAACAGTGCTTCTCTCCATAATGGGGAATATCGATTGTGCTCCCCAGCATCTATTAACACCATCAATAAGTGTTAGGGACTGGACGTTTGGGCCCTCCCAAATAATATGTTGAAACTCTTTCTCTTAATGTGGTAGAAGCAGGAGAGGTAGTCTTTGGGAGATGATGAGGATTAATGAGGGCTGAGCCTATTTCAATAGACTTGTTGTCTTTATAAGTGTCATAAGGGATCTGACTGCTCTCTGCTCTCCCCAGGTTGTGAATATAATAAGAAACCGATCTGCAACCAGGAAGAAGGCCCTCACCAGTTCTAACCATGTTGGCACCTGAACTCAGACCTGCAACCTCCTGAATACTGAGAAATAAGTTTCTGTTGTTTATGAACCATTCAGTCAATGGTAAGTATCATGAATTGACTAAGAAAATGCATATCAACTTTAAAAAATAAGTTTTTTTCACCATTCTTTAGAACATGAAGAGAAATGCAAACTCGTTATGTGGGACAGATTTTGTTCCTTAATTAGTTATGCAGCACCCACAAGTACATATAATCCACAAATTGCATTGATTTGTATGCTATAACATTTTGCTTGAATAAATTGGTCATCTATAGTCTACAAGCTGAATACAGACTTGTGTTATGAATTTAACTTGTTCATTCAAGTTTCTGCGTAGGCTTCTAACGTTCTATAAAGAAAGATAACTCAGCTAACTACTTCTTCTGAGTTCTTATGTTCTTGGATTCCAGTTTTTACTTCTTAGTTCTCTGCATTTTTATTCTATTTAAGTAACCATATTTCAAAGTTACATCTGGTCTTAGGACTGATTAGAATATGTTCATGCATCCTTAGCTCCTTTGAAAAGACCTGTTATTTATCACACTTCTCTTCCTAAGAAAATATTCTAATGAGGGGAAGAATTTTTATTTAGTCAACATGCATAAGCTTAATTACTTCCCCTTTCTATGTATATGTACTCATTTATGTAAAAATGGGCCATAAAAGTCCCTATAATCACATATATGGAGGGCCAACAAGTGGCATGCTGTTAAAAGTTAAAAACCTGATTTAAAAAAAACCCTGTATATATATGTACTCACATATAAGTTTATTATCAATTATACTGATATAAAGGACAAGTGGCATATACTTTACATATGATAATAAAATATATAGTGCACTATAAAATTTCATATAGCCAAATTATTACTTCAAAATATTTTTCTTGATTCTTTTTGCTTATTAAATCATAGCTGTGTACATTAATGCAATCATGGGGCACAATGTGCTGGTTTTATATAAAATTTGAAATAGTTTCATCAAACTGGTTAACATAGCTTTCATGGCATTTTCTTAATTATTGTGTTAAGACATTTATATTCTACATTTTCTTCTATAGTCAACACATTGCTGAAATTAACAAATAAATGCAAATCCAAAATTGATGTTGATATATATTTTCATTTACATAACTAGTTAAGTATAAAAGTTATGCATGTTTAAATATTTCTGCAATTGTTACTTTTATGTGTCAACCTGGCAAGGTTATGTGGTACCCAGGTGTTTAGTCAAATACCAGTCAAGATATTACTGTGAAGGTATGTTTAAATGTATTCAAATTTAAATCAGTAAAGCAGATTACTCTTTAAATTATGGGTGGAGTTCATTTTATAAAACTGAAGACTTGAATTTATAGCTTGTCAGCCTGCTCTACAAATTTTGGACTTACCAGATTTCACAGTTTCATGAGCCAATTAATTGAAAACTGTCTCCATTTCTCTTTCTCTATTAACACACACACACACACACACACACACACAGTCAAAAGCAATATAATGATGTTTCCATCAATAAGAGACCACATATACTACAATGGTGGTACCATAAGATTATAATGTATTTTTACTCTACTTTTTCTATGTTTAGATTTGTTTAGATACACAAATACCATTGTGTTATAGTTCCATACAGTATTCATTGCAGTATCAATTTGTACCTTTTATTATGTTGTAAAATTGGTAGCAATTTGGTATAGGCTATCCCAAAGGGATAGGTTGTGTAGTAGGTTATGCCAATAGCGTTATGTAAGTACCTTCCATGTGGTTCACACAACAATGAGATAACCTAAATAATGCCCTTCTATGAGCTTATTTAGTCATGAAATGATGAGTGAATCTGTGTGTATGTGTATAAACATATATTTATATACACATATATGCTTTTTCAGGAGAAAAAACCTAATACAATTTCTAAAATACCATACTATTCAGTGTAATGGCTAGCAATGCAATTTTATGGGGTTTTTTTTGCTTTGTTTTGTTTTATAAATTTCAGATTAATATCAGGGTACATATAATTAAGCAGTGTAGTTTGCTTTTCTGAAATTAAAGTCAGAATTGTGATTACATTCTTCACCCAGGAAACATGCCATATACCCATGCAATGTACCCATTGGATTAAAACTTACCCAATCCCTTCTGCTCGACCCACTACTTGAATTTCATTGAGTTGTCCTCTCAAGTGAGAAGTTTTTAATCTACTAGCTTAAATTTAGTACCTGAGTACATGGATGCTTGTTCTTCCATTCTTTTTACACTTCATTTAGGAAAATGTTCAAATCCATCCAGGTTGTTACAAAACATACAAGATATCCCTCTTTTATGGCTGAATATAGTCTACAGGCTGAATACAGACTCGTGTTATGATTTTAACTTTAATATATATATTCCATGGTATGTATATAACACAATTTATTAATATGCTTATATGTTGAAGGTCACTTGGGTTGTTTCCACATCATTGTAATTGTGAATTGTGCTGCTATAAACTTTTAAGTGCTAATGCCTTTATAGTCAAAATGTATTTTTTTTTTCTTTTAGGTAGATACTTAGCTATGGGATTGCAGGATCAAATAGTAGATCTACTTTTAAGTCTTTGAGGAATGTGCACACTTCTTTCCATACATGCTGTGCTAGTTTAAGGTACCACCAACAGAGTATTAGTAGTCCCTTCTCTCCACACCTGCACTAGCATCTGTTGTTTTGGGACCTTGTGATGAGGGCCATTCTGAATGTCAGATGATATCTCAAAGTTGTTTTGACCTGCATTGCTTGGATGGTTAGGACTAAAGAGCATTTTTTTTCATGTGTGGTGTTTGTTTGTTTTTGCCATTTGTCTGTCCTCATGAGAAAAGTTTCCGTTCATGTCTTTTCACCAGTTTTAATGGAGTTGTTTGCTCCTGTTGATTTGATTATTTGTTGAGGTAGATTGTGGTTATGAGGCCTTTGTCAGTCTAATAATTCAACATGCAAATATATCTCCTATTCTGAAGGATGTCTGTTTGCTTTGTTGATTATGTCTTCAGTTGTGCAAAAGTTTTTAATTTAAACATATCCCATTTATTTATTTTTGTTGTTATTGCAATTTCCAGTGGGGTTTTTTCTTTATAAATTCTTTCCATGGGCCAATAAGATTATGACTTTTTCCAACACTTGCTTGTAGGGTTTTTAGTTGCATGTCTTAGATCGAAATCTTCTACCTGTCATTGTCAATTTTTGTAAGTGTTCAGAGGTGCTTATTCAATTTCAGTCTTTTACATGTGGCTAACCAGTTCACCCAGCACCATTGGTTGCATAGGGATTATTTCCCTAGAGCAGAGGTCCTCAAACTTTTTAAACAGGGGGCCAGTTCACTGTCCTTCAGACCATTGGTGGGCCGGACTATAGTTTAAAAAAAAAAACAAAAAAACTATGAACAAATTCCTATGGACACTGCACATATCTTATTTTGAAGTAAAAAAACAAAATGGGAACAAATACAATATTTAAAATGAAGAACAAATAAAGTTAAATCAACAAACTTATCAGTAGTTCAATGGGAACTATGGGCCTGCTTTTGCCTCA
>CAUYRH010046896.1:0-30717 GCA_963574655.1 Perodicticus potto
CCTGTGCCTTGGTGTCCCCTTCACTTTACACTTAGGACTAAATGTGAAACCCCCATTTCCTATGCCTAGGTCAATTTCTTGTGAATTTCCTAGGCCTCAATTCCATGAATGGACTGTATCCATTCATTGATACACTCATTCGCCTTGCCCCCTGCGGAAGGGACTGCATTCATTTGTTTCCTGGCCAAGGAACCCATACACCTATATATACCCTGAGACTAAAGGCCTAAAGGAGGAGACGGGGAAACACCAGGAGAGAAACGGAGAGAGCTTCTCTCTCCCCACTCGAATTCTCTCCCTCTACCAGGAGCTTTAGTGTTTTCTGTATTCTTTTCTGTAAATAAATTCTGTCTTACCACTGAGGGGCGAGGGGGGAAATAATGTAATGAAGAATAATAAAATACATGTATTTAAAAAATAAATAAATAAATAAAAATAAATAAAAAGTAAGATCCAATTATATCTTGTCTACAACATAACAAAGTATTAAACTATCATGGAGGACACTTACAGGCAATTTCTTTCCATTATACATGACCTTGACCCCTTTACATGAGCCAGCCAAATCATAAGCTCTTCTGGTCATGAGGGCCACAATGTCCTTGTCAAGTTTTTCCATCTTAAATTTGGACAGATCTGGTTGGAATGTTATACATGTATAATCTTCACCATCAAAATGTTTAATTTTGGCTTCAGAAGTCTTCATCATATTATTCATCCATGTCTTTAAAAGAAAAAAAAATCAAATATTTTATATAATGCTTCATTTCATAATATACAAAGACTCAGCTCATGCAATATTCATTTATCACCACCATATCCATTTTCCAACCAAACAAATCAAACAAATCCTTGAACCTGATAATATTACAGATGAAAAAATTTTAAATACAGTCAGATCTCAGTATCCATGGGTCCTGCATCTGCAGAATCAACCAACTGCAGCTTGAAAGTATTTAAGGGCAAAAAAAAAGACACAAAATAACAACAGAACAATAAAAAAACACAAATTTAAAATACAGCATAACAAATATTTACATAGCATTTAAATTCCATTAGGTATTATTAGTAATCTAAAGATGATTTAAAATATATGGGAAATTAGGCTTAGATTATATGCAAATACTACACCATTTTCTATGAAGAGTTGAACATCCTCTGATTTGAGAATAGGAGGGGGGATCCTGGAACCAATCCCCTCAGAGAATGACTACACTACTCTTATAATGAGCTCAGGTCAAAAATAAACTACACAACTTTATGCACTTTTAACAAATTATCTTAATTTCTTCAACACAACCATATAGACTTTCACAAAAGTAAAGAAGCATAATGCTTTTCCTGACAAAATTATTTTAAGTTTACATAAAATATCAAACTATTTTAAATGACTTAAACAATAATAAAATACAATAAAATTCTGAAATATGAATTTGATGACTCAATGAGGAATCTTTCAAATATGCAAAAGGGTCACATGTAAATAAGTATGTGAGGTTCAGGACATTTTCACTAATATTTAAGTAAGTTAAAGTCTGTCCATCAAAGCATTTTGTTTTAAAGAAATGGTAGAGGGATAGGCTTATATGAAATCTTCAAGGTATTCTGTGCTGACAACTCTTTACTCTCATGACTTGGTTAATGTTTAAAAACAAAGAAAAATTATATATGAGCCAGGTACAGTGGCTTATGGCACTCCAGGAGGCTCAAGTGGGAGGACTGGCTTGAGGCCAGGAGTTTAAGATCAGACAGAGTAAGAGCAACACACAATCTCTACCAAAACTACAAAAAACAGCTAGGCACAGTGGCATGCATCTGAGGCTGAGGCAGGAGGATCACTTGAGCCTATGAGTTTGAGATTGCAGTGAGCTATGATGACTCCATTGCACTCTCCCCTGGGGTGACAGAGTGAGACTTGGTCTCAAAAAAAAAAAAAAAAAAGTTATATATGTATCACTGCTTGCTGCAATTTACTTAAAGTTTTATGAGCTCAACAAAACATTACTTTAAAAAAAGAAATAGATATGATTCTCTCATACCTGCTTAAAACTATGTTTGTACTCTTTGCACGCTGTTTCTACTGTAAACTTTGTACTGAAAATATTACAAAGTTTTGCACCATAACCATTGCGACCACCTGTTAAGAAAAATTAAATGTAAAAAAACTTCAGTGAAAATTATTTTAAAAGAACTTTTTTAACTTACCTATTACAGGGCAAACCTGTTGCAAAATAGTTTCCCTACTGCATTATCTTATCATCAATTGAATATTCTAGAGGATTTTTAGATTGTTTTTTCATTTAAAGAAAGATACAATTAAGAGTTAGCATATGCTAATGTAATTAAAATAAGTACTTTGTAGATTCATTATCCTCAATCACAATTTCAAAAGAATCAAGTTTGGTATCTTTCATTACTCAGTAAGTCAACGTCAGTATGAAATCTGAACTATCAAAGTTGCTCTTCTGTTATAAAAATTTAATCTACATTACTTCCCAGATCCTTAGTTTTAAAAATGAACTATCAATCTACTTGGGCAACATAAGTAAGCACAAAAACATTTGGTATTGGTCAAAGCACTTTCAAAGATAATCTACATTTTTGATCCTGACCTTCTTAAGGAAAATAGTTTAAAAGTAATTTAATATCAAAAGACACAGGGCTTATCTAATAGCAAAGTCATACATATAGGCATCACACCAGTCTTATCTAAATGAAAACTCAAACTGGCAGCCAGGTTAAAGTTCCAGCAGTTCTAACATAACAGCCAATGTACTACCAGACTTTATAATGTCGCTGTTAGACTATTATCAAAACAATATTTATTCTATATGATAGTTTTATAGACATTAATTCTAAAAAGGATGTTCTCACAAAAAACTGCACAGGTTTCCTTTCCTGTGATATTTTATATAAACATAATTAAGTTAGAGATGTTAAGAAAACAATATTTTTCAATCAAAATTCTATTCAGACTTTACCTGTAACTTTTTTCTCATCATCATCATAGTTACTAGATGTTAAAAGCTGTCCAAAAATTAAAGCAGGAACATAAACTTTCTCTACTTTGTGTTCTACTACTGGAATGCCTTTTCCATTATTCCAAATGCTTATAATGTTAGATTCACTGTAAATAAACAAGCAGAGTTTAGAGCTTAAGATAGTTTAAAGATACGTTAATTAAAAAGTAAAGTAACCTTAAAACCTGAATGATCACAAGCAAGATTCATTAATTAGAAGACACTGACTGATCTGTCAAGAAAATATTTGCTGAGGACACACATTTCTACCCCTGAGCCATAATTCAAGTTAGAATCAATAAGCTCTGTAAAGTAATAATGCAACATTTCTCAGGAGAAGAAATTCTCAGCCTCCCAGAAAAGTGAAGCTTTTATAAGAAGTCAACTATAGATTTGCTTTTCTTTTTTATATACATTAACCATGATCTTCCTACTTGATTCTACCAGCATAACACTTGTGAACCACATAAGCTCTGCAGAGCCAATGGGCATTACTATTTTCATTTTCTACCTAAAATGCTACAGAAGTATAAGTGGAAAAGATATGAACAGCCTTAAATGTATCCTATCCTAAGCCTAAAGGTTAAAGAGATGTTTGTATTTTGTCAATCATTGTCATAAATTAATTTTAATAGTTTTACAATGTGTAGATATTACCTATTTTAGGTCTTGTAAGCCTTTCCATAATAAAACCAACAGTTTTAGCCCTGAATGGTGTAGAGGAGAGCCCGCTATAGGTAACAGGAACTTGACATGCAAATGAGAATTTTATGTACTCTATTGTTTAGAGTAGTATGTACCTTTATTCATTTAAGAGATAAATTTTAAAGGAGACACAGCTTCATAACCAATATTGGAAATTAGTTTACAAAAGGTATCATTCACCAATCTGATTCCTAATTGTTTCATTTACACATACCTTAATCTCTCAAGAATTATGAGAAGTAGTTATTACACTAAAAAATTAAGTTATAAAAGCCAAAATGAAAATCAAAGATTCGGGAGATAATTAATTAAATCAAAAGTAGAGAACAATAAACTAAAATAAAAAGTTAACACATAACCCTCCCTCCCCAAATCAGCTAATTTTCTTTCTCTCACTCAGCAACAGAGTTTCACTTCTCTTAATCTGTTAAGCTCAGATTTTGGTATCATTCTCTAGAATCATAAGTCATCAAATCCTATTAGTTTATCCTATTAGATTCATTTCATATCAGTATCAATCTTTTTGTCATTCCAAATGCCAATAGTAGTAGTAGTATCATCTTAAACATTGATCACTGCAATAGTTTCCTGTATAGTCACTCCACTTAAAATTATTTTGCATAACTTTGATGGACTTAATCTAGCTTTCATAACACTATTTTTTGAACTAGAACACAACAGCAGGTCTACATTTTCAACAAAATCAAGCTTAAGAATCCTCTACCTACATGTACAAGGCCTGTTATCTATATAGGCCAAATATAATTGCCACTATTCTACAACATGCATCCTACTTTTCTTTCAGGTCAGTTTATTACTCGTCCATATTCATTCTCAATTCTTCCATTTCTTTGTTTATGGGTCTTTCCCTTGTGTGAGTTCTTTCTCTTTCTCTTCATCTAGCCAAATTTTACCCAAACTTTTATAATCAGTTTATGACATCAGTTCTCCAATAAGGTTTTAATAATCCTAAATGCTCCATTGACAATTTTCACAAAAATACTGTACTTAAATAGGCTACATATAAAGTTTCAAAAATAATCAAGGCTAAAAAGAAACACTGAAAACAATCTAAGTATCTATGATTTACCAACTAGAAAGTGGTTAAATACATTATGATGCATCAACATAATAGAGGACTGGCAAATAGTTTAAAAGAATTAAACAGATCTATATAAATTAATATGGAAGGCTATACATAATACATTAAATACAAATACAAAGATATAAAATAGTATATGTTATAATCCTATTTGTTTCACAATGAAATTATTTGTACATACAATTTCGCATGAGTGTGTGATATTTTTGGAAAGCTATAGTTTCAAGCTATCGACCCTAAATAAGCAAGAATACATAAACTAGAGAAATATTTTGAACTCTAGCTAATGTGCTTTGCATATGTTTGTTTCTGTTGGCATCAGATAGATGCCAGCAGAAAAACTGTTTCAATACCAACTTTTATGTTACTTACCATACCTAAACTCCTTTGTAAGAAACTTCTCTGATACAGTTTGGATATTTTTCCCCCTCCGAATCTCATTCTGAAGTTTCATCCCAAGAGCCAGTTGTTTAAAAGAACCTAGCACCACCACCTCTCTCACCATGTGACACACCTGCTTCCCCTTCCCCTTCCACCTTGATTGGAAACTCCCAGAAGTCCTTATCAGAAGCAAATGATGGTATGATGCTTCTTGTACAGACTGAAGAACTGTGAGCCAAATAAATCTCTTTTCTTTATAAATGACCCAGTCTCATGTATTCCTTTCCAGCAACGCAAAACAGACTAACACATGCTCCAAATTCTCTAACTTCTAGAAGAGATATCCAAATTCTACATGGCATGCCATGCTAATCCATTTGTATCTTTCATAACCTTGACTTTTTTTTTTTTTTTGGTAGAGACAGAGTCTCACTTTATCACCCTCGGTGGAGTGTTGTGGCATCACGCAGCTCACAGCAACCTCCAACTCCTGGGCTTAGGCGATTCTCTTGCCTCAGCCTCCCGAGTAGCTGGGATGACAGGCACCTGCCACAACGCCCGACTAGTTTTCTGTTTTTTGCAGTTCGGCCAAGGCCAGGTTTGAACCCGCCACCTTCAGTATATGGGGCCAGGGCCCAACTCGATGAGCCATAGGTGCCACCCACAACCTTGACTTTTTACTTAAAATTTATTCCTACATCATAGAGTACTGCAGGGGGGAAAAAACTGAAAGTCAAGCTGTGGCTAAAACCTAGAAATAAAATCTAAGAAGCAACAACTTCTCACAAAATGCTTGCCTAATGCCAACTTTAAAGATATATAAAATTCAATTAAAGGCAGGCGTATGACTCAATAATTTTTCACCAATGATTAGTGAACAACAACAAAAGAAATGAAAAAAGAGGTGAAAAATATACTACCTTCACCTTTTCTTCATTGCAATAGCTAAGAATTTTTGCCTTACACTGAAATAAAATTATTTTTTAGCACAGGCAGTTAAAATGAGGTGGGAGATAAAAAAGAAAAAAAAAGAAGCTAATATCAGATTGCCATTAGGAACTAAATAAATGTGGTGATAATTCTCCTCTTATGCCCACATAAAAATGTTTGCTGGTTTAAAAAGAAGTTTAAAATTGAGGGGGAAGATGTGAATTATATAGAATTAGTCTGTGTACAAAATAACTACTATATAATAACTGGTAAGTAAAATACACAAAGAGCCCTTATCTGTAGAGTTGTTTCTCAGGTCACTTCATCATTTTTTTATTATGGTATGCTATGTATACCATTTTTTAAAATTCAGTATTTGTTGATTAATGTGGCTAAATCAATCAAGGTAAAAAAGGAAACAACTATAACTATGTTCATCAAGAATGTATTTAAAGAACCCTCCCTTCTTCTTTAATTGTCAATCAGAATCTTCCAATTTTGAATTTTAAAAAAGGTTAAAGATAATTAAACATTCAATATCTATTGCTTCTTACTACTTCTCCTAAAACATAATAAATGAACAAAGGTATTGGTTTTAATGGACAATTTCCTAAATAAGAATTAAAAGGAATCTTGACAGCTAAAACTTTCTCAAAACAATCTGAAATTTTTGTATAAGTTGTACCTTATAAATGTCTTGAACTCCTAACCATACAAATTCTTAAGAATGCGCTCATTATAGAAATAATACAAATTTTTAAAAAGGAGGAAAGAAAAAGAAAAATCTAGAACTTCAAAAACATAGTTATCTGGTAATATTTTCATATAAAATACAAATAACTTCACAGTATCATCAAATATAAATTATATTTCATACCACTGATCTTGACCATGACATCGGAAATTAGATTATTGATAATAAACCTGTACCAGAATTGTTAAATTTTCATGTTTACTAACAAAAATCATGCCAAATTACTGATGAAATTAAAAAGGATAAATGTAATATAATATTTTATAAAAAGCATGCTAGTAAAAACATAAATGTAACAACTATGTTTTTAATTGAAAACTATTTTATATACCTTTGCTCTCCAAAAAAACAAAATCACTACAGTGATACCTAGTTAGGTAAACACTTAGTACATAGTGTGTAAAACTAGCAATACCTAAATTATTAAATGTCTTCATAAATAAAGAAAAGTCCAAATAACAGTCAGGAAAAACAAATTTAACCCATCATGTAACTGGAATAGCAATAACAATAGCTCTTAGACTTGAGACCCAAGGTAAGGATAAGAAGGAAAGATACAGTGATTAATAGATGAAACAGTATCCACAGCATCAAAGAAAAATGATCTCCAAGAGCTACCAGGGAAGTACTTTGGGGAAAAGAGTAATAACTGACAGACAAAAAATAGGCAAAATAACAAAGTGAAGCAAAGGGGAAACAAAGGAGTATATTATTCATTTGAGGAGTATTCATAAAGTGAGGATTACCTAAATACAAAAACTAAGCATAAAATTAAAACTTGAAACATACTTACGGATCAATAGAAACTTTAATACAGGTCATGTTCTTATCCCTCTGCTTATTGTCTGCAGCATTAACTACAAAATTAAATATCTTATTGAGGAACATATAAAATTATATAAATAAACAAATACATGGACACAAATGTACGTGCATCACGACTTAAGAGAAACATCTACATATGGTAATAATTAAAGAAAATACTTATTGCTAACTTTTAACACAAATCTTATTTTCTAAATAATATTCCTAAATTTTACATTATATCAACTTACTGTTATGTTTTCCACCATATAAAAAGGAGGAAATATTTTAGTGCTATATGACAAACAAATTAAGTAAGAACACACACCTGCATTTTTTACAACCCCCTAATCTAGGTCTAAAAGTAAAAAATTTTGCTCAATTACATATTGTCTTAGTAAGTATCAATTACTTTCTATTTACGTCCTTTAATAAACTAGTGACTTGATTAGCAGATTGAACTGAAACCAAATGGTTTTGAATTACAAAGAAGTCCTTAACACTTTCAGAAATCAAAATGCTAAACTTATGCACTACAGTTGATAATAAAAATATCAGCTGCTTCAAAAAAAATTGGACACAATCATAGAAGAAATATGTTTTTAGCAAATTCTGTGTGGTCAACCTAAAATAAATAGTAAAATTAGATACTGAGTTGGGAGGAAAAAGCAAAGGTATTATATATAACCAGTTTTATTTTCCTGTTGTTTTTTCCTAAAGATCAAGAAGCAGCAGCTCAGAGAGATCCATACAACCCCTCTGTTTAAGAAAACTCAAGTTGCACTGGTGAGGTACCAGAGCAAAGACTCTAGAAAGTCCATGATTAAAAATATTTTCAAAGTATACACATTTCCTAGAATCAATTAGACATTCACATTCCATCATAATTTTATTAATCATGTAATGTGGAAGGTACAGAGATTGCTTAGGTCAGTTAATTACTAAACTTGGCTGCCCAATAATACCTGATTTATTGAAGGAAAAACTCAAATTTACATGTTCCACAGCCAACTCCCTGACATCTCCATATTTAGCACATTAAGTGTCATGTGAGTTGCATGCAACTCATGCCAGTTTTAAGCCCAAGGTCTGGTGAAACAAATATAACTCACATATCTCTTGACCTACTAAGATACTGTGACCCCAAGAAAAAAATCTTTTCCTACTGTGGCAATGTGTTAACATACCCCCAAGGTAACTGTGATGCCAGCAAATCCCAGATGACTACACACACAGCAGTATAAACCAACTAAGGGATTACAAATACAACATACTTAGTTGTGCAGATGAACAAAATGAAACACAAAGATATGAAACACAAGATATGAACATATAACTAGTAGCATCAAGTTTCTGAAGAACATTTATACGTGTTGTCAGGTTAAAAGCCAGAGATATACCTTTAGATTTATACTGGTAAATCTGTCTTTATACATATATAGAGACAATATAATAACACTATTAGAAATAGATGCATTAAATCCTAAACAAGTACTCACCCAAAATTTCATCAAAGATCTTATATAAACCTGGCACAAAGGTAACCTCTCTGCAATTCATTCCTACATCTTCATCATACACCCACATTGACTGCATGGAAAGAAAAATTCAAAACCATTTTTTTACACCATTGATCTTTAACATCAATTTTTCGTAGTACAAATTCACATTATATTCATTTATGTTCACTTAAATACTTAGACCTTCAAAGTATAAACACATATATAACTTCAGTAATTGTCAACTTAACTATTCTTATTAAATTTAAATAACCTCAAAATTGAGAAATTATTCACTATGTACCAAGTATATTCTTAGTCATAAATAAAGTCAACTTTAATTTAAGGTACCAAGAATTACTGAAAACAGCATTTAAATAAAATAATAGAAAAATACAAAAACATATTCACTTTACACTTCTACTTCATGCTTTTATCTTTCTATGGTATGGAAAACACAAAGTAAAACAGTATGAACAAAACATGATTTTGGACTGGAACTAGCTTTGAAAGTCAGTTCTCACAAGTTGAGAAATCTGAGCACATTTCTTAAACTTATTAACCTTTCCCTTCTTCATCTATAAGATGGAAATAACAGTACCTACTTCCCAAAATTGTTAGGATGAAATAAGATAATGTGTGTATATGTAAACCAAGACCAGACTAAGTACAAAATAATAGCACCTATGTACAAATCTTAGAAGGCACTACATTAAAATAAACCATAGCATGATCTTAAGGACTTTTTAAATGTTCACATGGCACCAATTTACCCTACACTTCCTTTCTTCTGATAGACATTTCTATTTCTCCTAGATCTCTCACCCAAATTTTGCTCTTACACATAGAAACATGAAATTACAGATTTGCAAAAATTATAATCATAATAATTTTATCAATGTATTAAAAAAGGAGATATAGGTACATATCTCCTCAATCAATTTTAGCAAATAATTACCTGTGTCAATGGCTCCACTGACCCAATATATGTATCTGGACGAAGAAGAATGTGTTCAAGTTGTGTCTTCTTCTGATATACTCTCTCAACAGACAGCTTCTTTGAGGAATCATTTTTGTTTACAGTTTCTGACTCTTCATTTTTTGCAGCATTATTCTGATCAAAAAGAGTCTAAAATTAACCAAAAAATCAAATTTAAATAACCTATCAAACTAAAATGTGTACGGACATCTCTTAAGGGTTTTCTTTTTCACATGTGACATCAAAGTTATCTTTCCAATTCAACAATTTTTTTAAGCTCTAAAGAGAACACAGGTCTATTTCCTAATAGTCTAATTCTCTTTGTAATACCATATGAAGCTATAGTTTTGACTGAACTCAATTATGTGGGTACAGTCACCAGAAGATCCTCCATCTATTCAACCCAAATATAAATATTTCCCAATTCTGTAAGCTATCAATTTTTATGGTCCTCGCAACTAAACTTCACAGGGAATGTGAGTTCTATCCAGGTTACAGAATCACAATGACTAAATCTGGCTAGCTATAAGCATTCCAAAAGCTTTCAATGCGGATTCCCTGCCATCAAGCCATTGAAGACTATAGTAAGAGGTGGACAAAAATAAGCCACACAAAATATTAACCTAGGTAATTAATACACATTGACATGGTTGAAAATATCAGTTTATGAAATCTTCAAATTTCACACATTATAATTCCTTACATATCAGCTCTCAGTGCCCCAATACTGGAGGCACCCTAGGATTCCAGTTTCTCTACCTGTTTCAAGGAGGTTGGTAATCCTCACCATTCCTATAGTAGAAATATATTCCTATAGTAGGATTTGACAAGGATGTCAAATCAAATTGCCAAAGTCTAGAGATATGTTATGTTTCAGAGAACATACCTCTATCCTTCTGGAATTCCTTAATGCTAACAAATATGACACCCAATAAAATAAGGGTATTTAAGATAGCCTATTTTTTCAGAGTCTAAAAACAACTCAAATATAAGACACAATGAAAACTGAGATATCTTCATAGGCTTTCAAAATTTAGTAGAAATGAAACAGAGGACAAAGAAGGTAACAGATTTGATACACTTAAACAAGCAGTATACAACTGCAATTCAGGTCCTAGACATAAACACACCATCATGTTTAAAGCTGCCATTTTAAAAAAACATGTTGTCCCTTATGTTTTAAAGCATTTAAAAATCAAAATGCATGATCTCTGAGTAGCCTCATATGAAGTATTGTAACATACTTGCATAAAAGCCCATGATGTAAGACAAAATAAATGAATTAAATAAGAATTATAACATACATACCCCAAAGTAATTCATACATTAATTATAATTCCCCAATTCCATAAACTTTATATAAAATTGGAGATTTATTAATGCATCAAAATAAGAGTACTAAAAATAACTCATTTTACTAAATTCTAAACTATATTCTTACACATTCATTCATTTATAAATTTACTCATTAACACTGCTTAAGAGTCATTTAAAAATAGCTTTGGACAAAGGAAAATAATTCTGTTTCATAAAGTTTTCCTATTCTTCTACCAAAAGTTAGATGACAAACTAGCAAGCCAGAAATATAAACCATATTTTAAAAATACCAGATAGTGTTTTAATAAAGTGACAGTTACTAGTTTATAGAAACAAATTTAACAATAAAAATCAATTTTTTAAATGGGTCCTCAAAATAGAAGCAAGCTCATAATGACTAAGATCAATTCTTTAAGAATGTGCTTTTTCTTTTGAGACAGAGCCTCACTCTGTCACCACAGGAAGAGTGCCATGGTATCATAATTCACAGAAACCTCAAACTCCTGGGCTCAAGCTCTTCTCGAGTAGCTGAGACTACAAGTGCCCATCTATTTTTCCTATTTTAATAGTGATGGGATCTTGCTCTTGCTCAGGCTGGTCTTGGAACTCCTAAGTTCAAGCGACACCCACCTTGACCTCCCAGAGTACAGGGATTATAGGCATGAGCCACCACTCCCGGCGCCTACCAACATGCTGAAGTATGATAGATGCTATGGAATTAAAAATAGGTAACATTTTACCATTAACTTAGTATTGCAATTCTAAGCTTCCAATTATTGGCAAAAAGGTTAGGGGCATATAATACTCACACAAGTAAATGCTTTCATGTCCCAGGCTATTCCTCCAAAATAAATTCCATCATGAAGAAAGTATTTTCAAGATTAGATTCAACCAGAGATTCATGCCTACCTAAATATGGATATCCGCATTGGTTCTGATGAATTATGCTAAACTTTAGTAGCACACAAGTATGGAAACAGGAGTAAAGCTCTATCTCACTCTTTTTCAAGAATTTACAACTTTTTCCATTCTCAATTACCTTTTCTTCCCTACATCTCTTCCCAAATGGATATATGAAAAAATACATATATTTAGCCAGACCCCCCCACTCCGATCCCTATCAAGTTCAGAAAGTTGCTACAATAATATCTAAAACATCAGAAAACAATGTGAGTGAGGTCAGCGAGATGGCAAAACAGGAGACCTCAAACCCTCCTTCCCCCATGGATTTAACAACAACATACAATCCAACTGCCTTTGTGAGAAATCGGGAACACACTTAAGAGGTTCCTGTACCCCAGGTGAGCACAAAACCGACATCAAAGCCCATGATCCTCTCTACCAGCCCCAGCAAGGGAAAACTGAAGACACCCCCAATTTCCTACTTCTCCCTGGGGAGCAAAAGAAGATGAATGTACCTCCAATGGGGTAGAGAGTTCTACCACCCTGGAAATTGTTTGTCTTGCCCAATCTAAATACTAACAGTAATAGGATAGCAGGTTGGGGGCCATTGAGAACAATGGCAATCAACATGCTTTGGTCCAGAATCAAAATCTGCAATATCAGAGACACTCACAAGGTGGAGCTCCAGTACTGTTGCATACAACAACATGAGCAGCCACAGTACAGCAGATAACAGGAAGAGTTCCTAAATTAAACACAGGCAAATCTCTTCCATTAAGAGATGACATACACAGTGTTAGACAGGATGCATCACTAGAAAACATTTGCAAGTTCTCCAGATACTCTAGCTAGATTAACTAGATGAAGAAACTCCTCCGAATATAAAACCAGACTGCAAAGACTAGAGAGATAGTTTAGCTTTCTAATGCCAAGGTCCCAAGAGAAAATGATAAGCTATACAAAGAAAAGGAAAATGTAACCTAGTTGAAGGAACAATTAAATCTCCAGAAATTGACCATGAAGAAATGGAGATATATGAGTTACCAAAGAATTAAAAATAACCATTATACAAGTGCTCAATGATTTAAGTGAACAGAAAAAGAAAACTGAACAACAAAAAAAAAACTGTAGAACAATACATGAACCGAGAAAGTCAACAGAGAAACTACAAGAGAGGGGCAGGCATTATTTCTGGAACTGAAAAAATGTAATAACTCAGTCAAAAATATATTAGAGCAACAGTTCTCAACCTGTGGGTCACAACCCCTTTCGGGGTCAAACAACCCTTTCCACTTTCACAGGGTCGCCTAAGACCATCAGAAAACACATATTTTTGATGGTCTTAGGAACCAAGACACCACTCCTCAGGTGTGGGGGTCACCACAACATGAGGAACTGAATCAAGCGGTCACAGCATTAGGAAGGTTGAGAACCACTGTAGTGGATCTCAACAATGGACTTGACCAGGCAGAAGGAAAAAAAAAAAAAATCAGCAAATTTGAAGATGGGACTTTCAAAATTACCAAGGAAGAGGAGTAAAAAAGACAAAAAAGATGAAAAATAAATCAGAACAACATATGCATACGAAAGTCTCAAGACGATAGAAATGAGTAAAAAGACCACTGACAAAATAATGAATGACAACTTTACAAACATAGAGAGATGAAAATACAAATTCAATAAGCTCCAAGAACTCCAAGAACAATCTAAAAGACCTATATTGAGACACATCATAATCAAACTATCAAAAGTCATAGACAAAAGAGAGAATCTTGAAAGCAGCAAAGAGAACCATCATGTACAAGGGAACTTTTGTTATACTATCACCAGTTTCTCAGCAGATACCTTGCAGGCTAGATGAGAGTGGAATGATATTCCAAGTGCTAAAAGAAAACACTACCAACAAAGAATATTATACCCAGCAAAAACTACCATTCAAAAATGAAGGAGAAATTAAACTTTCCTAGGTAAATAAAAACTAAAGGAGTTCATCACCACTACGTTTGCAGAATAAGAAATTCTGAAGGGATTCCTTCAAGTTAAAGCAAAAGGACAAAAAAAAGCAACACGAAACTGTACAAAAATATAAAACTCCCTGATAAAGTCTAGGAGGATGTCAAAAAGTTACCAAAAAACATAATTAAAAGATAAAAATAAAAACTATTTTTTCAATATAAACTCCATCAAGGTCAAGATACTTCTGTAAGTGATGATACCAGCCATTTAATCCATCTCTAAAGAACTGATAGTTCTGGGAAAATCAAGACAGTCTTTTTTACATTATTACCTGAAGAAAAATGAGAGTGCTTTAAGGTTTTTTTAAATTAAGAAACCAAAAGAAGTCATATGGAGCCAAATCATGACTATAAGATAGACGCCTAATAAATTCCCATCAAAACTCTCAGAAAATTGTTCTTATATGATAAGCAGGAGCACGGTTGTGGTGGAGGAAAAGGAGGTAGAGATGGAAAAGGACTTCTGGTGAAAGCTTTCCCATTTTTTTGCTAAGGCTTTGGCTAACTTTCTTAAAGGCTTCTCATAATAAACAGTTACTATTATTCTTTGACCCTCCAAAAAGGATAAATACTCTGAGGATCCCAAAACACTGTTGCCATGACTTTTGCTCTTGATCTGTCCACTTTTGTTTTGACTGCACCATTTACATCTCTTGGTAGCCATTGCTTTGATTGTGTTTTGTCTTTAGGACTGTGCTGGTAAAGCTGTGTTTCACCTTCTGTTAGGATTCTTCAAAGAAATGCTTCAAGATCTTGATCCCATGTGTTTAAAATTTCCATCGAAAGTTCTCTTTTCCATAGCTGATCTGGGTACAAAGGTCCTAGCATCTACTGAATGGAAAGATAATTCAACTTTAGTTTTTCAGGCAGAATTGTGTAAACTGAACCAAGTTATCGATGGTGTTGGTTATTGTTTCTTCCGGTAACTGTCAGTCCTCTTAACAAAACTAATATGAACTTTTCCTCACAAATTTATGTGGATAGTCTGCCACTTAGGGTTTCATCTTCAACATTATTTCATTCCTTCTTTAAAAAAGTTATCCAATTGTAAATTGCTGATTTCTTCAGGGCATTGTGCCCATGAACTTTCCATAAAGCATCAATTTTAATACTTCTTTCACCCAGATCTTGCCATAAATTTGATGTCCATTCTTGCTTCAATTTTAGCAGAATTTATATTGCTATGAGAGGGACTCTTCAAACTGATTCTTATCCTTCTTAGTGCTACACACCGGATCCTGATCAAACATGTTAGAAGTAGTTAGAATGAGTTTATTTTGCCACAAAAAATTTTTGAAATGAGTGCATAGGACTTTTTTATAATACACGTTTTCCATGAACTTTTTAAATAAACCTTATAGACATACAAATATGGAACCTTCTAGTAATGTAAGTACATAAATCATTTTAAAATACAGTTAGAATTATAAAAGCAAGTGCATACAAAGTAATTATAAATCCATATTATAGGATATACAACATAAAAAGAGGTAATTCATGCCATCAGTAGCAAATTGGGGAGGGCAAAAACATAAGGACATAGACACAGGGGTGCCTAATCTTTTTACTTTTCTCCTGCACTTTGAAAGAATAATATTTGTCTCTGGCCACACAGTAAATATGCAAACACTAATGAAAACAGACTAGCAATAAAATGGTTCATACAAACTTTTCATGATATCCGACAGCACAGATAAGCAAACAAAAAAATCCTTCAAAATGAGTGAACACCCCTGGTTAAGGAGCTGTTACATAGACTTGAAGTTCTTATTAATCTAAAATTGCACGCATGTTTACATGTTTTATGCAATTGCAATGATAACCACAAAGAAAATATCTATTGAATATAAATGAAGGGAAATGAAAAGAGAATCAAAATACAAAAGAAGGCAAGGGAGGAAGGTGTATAAAAAAGCCTACAAGACATACTAAAAACAACAAAATAGCAATAGTAAATCCTTCTATATCAATAATTGGTTTAAATGTAAATGGATTAAGCAACCCAATTAAATGACACAGACTGGCTAACTGAATAAAACAATAAGATCTAACTAGATGCTGTCTATAAGAGACTGAGATACAAGAACACATGAAAGTGAAAGGATGAGAAAAGATATTCCATGCAAACAGGAATCTAAAGAAAGTAGTATGAGACCATACTTTCATCATACAAAACACACTTTAAGACAAAAACTGTCACAAGAAACTGAAGAAGACATTATATGATAAAGGACCAATTCACCAAGAAGAAATAATAATTACAAACACATATACACCTAAACCTGAGCTGCAAATATATGAAATAAACAGTTTAAGAAGTGAAGGGAGATAGAATAACACAGTAATAGTAGGAGATTTTAACACCCTACTTTCAATTATGGATAGAACACGACAGAAGATCAATAAGTCAATAGAGATTTGAACAATACTATAGATCAACTGGACCTAATAGACATTTATTTACAGAGTATTCTACCCAACATCAGAATACACATTCTTCTCATGTGCATATGGAACATTTTTTAACACAGACCACACATTAAATGACAAACAATTCTTAACAAATTTAAGAACACCGTAACCATATAAAATATCTTCTTCATCCACAATATAATGAAACTAGGAGTCAATAATAGAAGGAAAACAAAAATTCACAAATATGTGAGAATTAAACAATTCACTCTTACATAATCAATGGATTAAAGATGATATTACAATAGGAGTTAGAAAATTATCTCCATACACAAAAACACAACAGATTAAAATTTCAGACACAGATAAAGCAGTACACTGAACTTAAAAATGAAGAGAAGAAACATCTCAAATCAACAACTTAACTTTACCTCTCAAAGAACTAGGAAAAAAACTAAACACAAACTGGCAGAAGGAGGGAAATATAAGATTATAGCAGAGATAAATGAAATAAAGACAAAAAAAAAAAAACAGAAAAAAAAAATCAGTGAAACCGAGTTTTTTTTTTCAAAATGATCAGCAAAACTGACAAACCCTTAGCTAAATAAAAGAAAAAAACACAGCTAATTTCACAGAAATAAAAATAAGTATAAGAGATTTATATGAACATTTACATAGCAACAGATTGGACAATCTAAAAGAAAAGGATTAGTTCCTAGAAACATGCAATCTACCAAGACTGAATCATGAATTTAAAAATATGAACAGATCTGTAACAAGTAAGATTAAAGCAGTAATCAAAAACTTCCCAACAAAGTAGGGCGGCATCTGTGGCTCAAAGGAGTAGGGCGCCGGCCCCATATGCCGAAGGTGGCAGGTTCAAACCCAGCCCCGGCCAAAAACTGCAAAAGAAAAAAAACTTCCCAACAAAGTAAAGCCCAGAACCAAATGGCTTCAGAGGAAAACTTTACCAAATACTCAAGAGGAATTAACAACAATGCTCCTCAAACTCTTTCCAAATAATGAAAGCAGGAAATACTTCCTGAAGCATTCTAGAAGCTGTCATTTCTGATACCAAAATTGGACAAAGACACAACAAGAAAACTACAAAGCAACACTCTGATGAATGCTGATGCAAAGATCAACATCCCCCACCCCCCGCAAAACCCCAATTCAACAGCACATTAAAACGAACAAGTGGAATTTATACGTGCGTGGAATGAAAGAATGTTTGAACACATGAAAATCAATCATTATAATTCAACTCAAGGTATGTACAGAAAGAAAGCATTTTACAAACTTCAACACTCTTTCCTGATAAAAAAAATACCTAAACTAGGAGTAGAATGAAATTACCTCAATATAACAAAATCTACATATGAAAAGCCAACAGCTAACATCATGTGCACTGGTGAAAGACTGACACCTTTTCCTCTAAGATGAGGAACAAGGTAAGTATGCTCAATCAGGCCAACATTCAACGTAGTACTAAAAGTCCTAGTCGACAGCATTTAGACAAGAAAAGGAAAAGAAAGACATCCAAATAGGAAAAGAAATAAAAATATATATTCATAAATAGCATGATCTTGTAGTAAAAAACCCAAATGTTAGAAGAGAAAGAAGGAAAGAAGGAGGGAAGGAAGGAAGGACAGACTGACCAACTGTTACAACTAATGGATGACTTCAGCAAAGTTTCAGGATACAAAATCACCACACAAAAATCAGTTGTGTAACAAAGTAATAACAACCAATCAAAAAAGGAAATTAAGAAAACAATCCCATTTACAGCATAAAAAAAAGCATTTAAAAAATACAAAGGAGGGGCGGCGCCTGTGGCTCAGGAGTAGGGCACTGGCCCCATATACCGAAGGTGGCAGGTTTAAACCCAGCCTCAACCAAACTACAAAACAGAAAAATAGCCAGGCATTGTGGCGGGTGCCTGTAGTCCCAGCTACTCGAGAGGCTGAGGCAAGAGAATCGTCTAAGCCCAGGAGTTGGAGGTTGCTGTGAGCTGGTGACACCATGGCACTCTACTGAGGGCGATAAAATGAGACTGTCTCTACAAAAAAAAAAAAAAAATACCAAGGATATGAAAAACTTGTATGGTGACAACTATAAAACACTGTTAAATGAAAGAAAATACAAATAAATGAAAAGACATTCCATTCCCATAGATTGAAAGACTTAAAATACTGTTAAAATGTCCATATTATCTCAAGTGATCTACAGATTCAATGCTATCTGTATCAAAATCCCAATGTGATTTTTTGCAGATATAGCAAAAAAAACTTAAGATTCACATGTATTCTCAAAAGGCCCTGTATAGCCCAATCAATCCTCAAACAACAAATTTAGAGATCGAACACTTCCTGACTTCAAAACATGATTTTATTACAATGCAACAAAAATCCAAGACAGCATGGCACTGGCATAAAGACAGATACATAGACCAAGGGAACATAATAGAGAGTATAGAAATGAGTCTTTGTGTAAATAGCTAAATGATTTTGACAGAGGTATCAAGACTACACAATGGGAAAAGGAGAATCTCTCCAACAAATGGTGGTGGTAACACTGAATAACTACATGCAAAAGAAAGAAGCTAGACCCTTGCTTTATACTATATACACAAATCAACTCGACATGATTAAAGACCAAAAAGCTGTTAAATGAAAGAAAATACAAATAAATGAAAAGACACCCTAAAACTACACAACTACTAGAAAAAAACATAAGGGAAAAGTTTTGGACACTGGATTTAGCAATGATTTCATGGAAATGACACAAAAAGCACAGGCAACAAAAGCAAAAGTAGACAAGTAAGACACTAAACTTAAACATTTCTGTGCATCAAAGAAAACAACTGACAGTGAAAAGGCAACACACAGAATGGGAGAAAAAACTTACAAATCAAATAAGAGATTAATATCCAAAATATATAAGGAAATGCTATAACTCAACAACGAAATAACCTGATAAAAAAAATGGACGAAGGATTTGAGCAGACGATTCTCCAAATAAGATATAAAAATGGCCAAGAAACGTATGAAAAACTACTCAACACATCATTAATAAACAAATGCAAATCAAAACCACAGTGACATATCACTTCACAACCATTAAGATGGCCATTATCCCAGTATTCTGGGAGGCCGAGGTGGGTGGATTGCCTAAGCTCAGGAATTCCAGACCCGCCTAAGCAAGAGCAAGAACCTATCTCTAAAAACTAGCCAGGTGTTTTGGCAGCTGCCCATAGTCCCAGCTACTTGGGAGGCTGAGGCAAGAGAATCACTTGAGCCCAAGAGTTTGAGGTTGCTGTAAGCTATGATGACTGAGCTCTCTACTGAGGGCAACAAAGTGAGACTGTCACACACAAAAAAAGATGGCCATCAGGAATAACAAGTGTTGGCAAGGACATGGAGAAATCTGAAACCTCTGTGCGCTGTTAGTGGGAATCTAAGGTGCTGCAGTTATTATGGAAAACAGAACAGAGGTTCCTTGAAACATTAAAAATAGAATTACCATCATTCTCAGCCTTTTGGCTAAGATCAAATGTAAAAATAGAATCACCACATGATTCAGCAATCCCTTTTAAGTTATATATCCAAAAGAATTTAAAGCAGGATCTCAAAGAGAGATTCATACAAGATTCATGATGAATGCTGTTCATCACAGTATTATTCATAATACCCAAGAGGCAGGAGCAACTCAAATGTCCACTGATGGATGAATGGATAAAGAAAGCAAGGTATATAGGTACAATGTAATATTATGCAGCCTTCAAAAAGAAGGAAATCCTGCCACATGCTACATGGCTGAACCTCAAAGACATTATGCTAAACAAATAAGCCAGTCACAAGGACAAATATTGTATGATTCCACTCATACAAAGTATCTAAAATACTCAAAATCATAGAACAGAAAGTAGAAAGGTGGTTACCAAAGGATGCAAAAGAGGAGAAATTACTACTTAGTTGTTATAGAGGTTCAGTTTTACAAAACGAACTAATTCTAGAAATCTGCTGCATAACAATAAACATATTTAACACCACTGAACTCAAAACTTTAAAATGGTGAAATAGTAAATTTAATGTTACATATACTTTTACCAAAATTAAAAAATCTTGGAAAACATGCAAAATTTGTAGTTTGCTTTATCTAACTATTACCTATAAGTTTCTCTAGGAAGACTATATAAATATTATAACTGTTATGATATACTTCAAACATTTTAAGCCAAAATATTTTTCCTAAATGTCAGATGACAAGTGTCCAGGAACTAAAAAGAGGTACAATTCTATTTAAAGTAAAGAGAAACAGTAACAGATACATATTATTCATAGAATGCCATAACAGAGATCATTGATGGAGATTTCAAATCAACTCTCAATTGTGATATTAAAATAATGTCAAAAACTTGATATAAATCTTTAAAAATGGGTATTTTATTAAGTATGTTTATAATTACTATACTAAAAAATACTTGTGTTAATTATGATCTTCTATGGCTATAGCTTTTATAATAAAATTTACATTAGTAAAGATAATCAAGTATTTTAGTCACTTATTAAAACCATACTGTTTAGTGAGCAATGTTACAGAAGAATATATACAATATTTTTGTCAGAAAAAATTATGAATAATATGCACATACAGGAAAAAATATGAAATATACCCAACAGACTAAACCTATTTATAAGTGGTAGAAATAACAGGTCATTTTTTCATCTTTTTTGACACGTGTTTTTCTAATTTTCTACAATGAACACATAAAGGAATATGTGTACATAAAGGAAAAGTGTGTTAACCCATGTATATCAAAACATAATTAAGCTAGAATAAAAATGAATGTTTCTACTTTGGGAGGCACTGTTTATATTATTACTTCTGCAGCCCCACCTTATTCACTAGAATCTAGCAAAAAGGTAAGTAAAAATAAAATACACAAGTGAAACTGGCAGCCTCGGGAGAGTGCAAAGTAGAAATTAACACTGGAATCCAATCTGTTTTTGACATTCCCATGCTCAACAAGGGGTAGTCTGCACTGTTTACTGCCTCTCTAATAACAAATACAGGTTTTCTTCTGAGACATCTATAAGCTTTTCTAACAGAAACCTTTAAAAAATGGGCTTCTTCCAGCTCCAGTTTAATAGTAGAAAGTTGCCCTGAGTAATGTCCAAGCCACTAAAAATCAACATCTTGGGGTGGGAAGAAAGGGCAACTTCCTCCAATTAATAGGATGGTCCCATCCTCAGGACAGTTATAAATATAAATACTCTTGACCTTAGAAAAGAGAAGTTAAATAAATCTATTTTGTCCTGTCTCCCAGCAATTATCATTACTATGTCTATCTTTAAATAGGTATCTCTTCAGTTTTAACATTGTTGCTAACAATATTCAGAAAAGAGAACAAGAAATTAACCTGAACAAGCACAGACCAGCAAATTCATATCTGCATATTTGTAAAAGCAATCTCAATGCCACAGATGATAAAAGAGAATGATGTATATTTGACACATGTAAGCTAAAAGAATTATGGTCATTTTAGGCAATGAAAAGAGTCTTTTCTTTCCTCCTTTTTCTTTTCTTTTCTTTTTTTAAACCTAGAGATAGGATCATGCTATGTTGCCCAGGCTAAATTCAAACTCCTGGGCTTGAGGAATCATCTCACCTTAGCCAGCTCAGTAGCTGGGACTATAGGCAGATCCCACTCACCATGCCTGGGCAAGAAGTCTTTTGATTTAACTTTTTCTTATTCTTACATGTTCACAGTAATAAGATATTATATACTAAAGTAATTGCTGTCAGAACTTGATATTGAATAAAATTAACAATGTCTTTTAAAATAATCATTTACGAGAGCATTCTAAGTAAATTTGTGTTTAGATTGATAATAACCAAAAATTTATGATTTAAATTTATTTTGAAATTTATTATAATGCTTTAATTTATGTGGACAAATTACCAAACTATTTTAGTAGTAAATAATTCTAGCACCCAGTGACATAGGAATCTATGAAATCAAAGCAACTCATTCCCTATAAAAAGAAAGCCATTGAAAATGTAAAATAGGGCAGCACCTGTGGCTCAGCGAGTAGGGCGCCGGCCCCAAATACCGAGGGTGGAGGGTTCAAACCCGGCCCCAGCTGAACTGCATCAAAAATCAGCTGGGCATTGTGGCAGGCGCCTGTAATCCTAGCTACCTGGGAGGATGAGGCAGGAGAATCGCTCAAGCCTAAGAGGTGGAGGTTGCTTTGACCTGTGACTCCACAGCACTCTACGGAGGGCGAGAGAGTGAGACTCTGTCTCTACAAAAAAAAAAAAAAACGAAAATGTAAAATAATCACCATATTAAGACAAATATCCTACACATATCTACAAGTTGTTTTAACTCTATTCTTTGTAATTTATACATATGATGATGCCATAATTGACTATTTCTGAAGTTCAAAAGCTGGTTGCTAAATTAAATAAGGCTTTACTGGGAACATTTTAATTATAGCAAAAATACCAAAATAAATCCATATAATCTATTTTTATATTAATCTACCTTATAGTACTTCTGCAGTATTGCTAACGCCTAAAGAAAAATAGATGTAATGCTTATCCAAGACTTTACCTTTATTAAGAATACTTCTCAAAAAAAAAAAAGAATACTTCTCAAGCTAAGCAACGTGGTTGATGCCTGTAATCCTAGCACTTCGGGTGGCGAAGGTGGGAAGATCCCTTGAGGTCATAAGTTCAAGATAAGCCTGAGCAAGAGCAAGACCCCCTCTATAGTAAAAATAGAAAATAGAAGTGGGGCACTGTGGCAGGCACCTGTAGTCTCAGCTATTCGGGGAGGCTGAGGCAGGAGGCTCCCTTGAACTCAAAGAGTTTGAGGTTGCTGAGTTAGGCTGATGCCAGGGCACTCTAGCCTGGACAAAAGAGACTTTGTCTTAAAAGAAACAAAAACAAAAAAACTACTCAACCACTAGAACTAAAAGAATAAAACAACCTCTTATTTTTCAGAATAAGTATACACCAAGACCATTCTGTAAAAAGATTCCTCCACGCACAGAGTTGTCACCTGAGATATAGCAACTCAGGACAATCATCCACAGTTCCTGCTTTTCTGTGGGAGAATGAATTGCTGACAAAGAAAGGAAAGGAGATGGTTTGCCAGTTGGTATTTAAAAAGAACTGAGCCACTCATTCACATAAATGGCATAGAAAGCACACCAGCACCAAGCCAACAAGAGTGTAAGTGGGGGCTGGCAGCCTAGCAACAAGTCCCTTCTCTTACCTTAGGTACAGTCCCCCCAGACTTAACATTAACCTTTTGTAACATTTCCTCTCTTCCTTTTCTCCCTCCAGGCTGCTATCACATGATGTTCATTTTAACTATCTACCTACCATGAATGGAGCAAAAAGTGAAAATCTGCCCCTGATCTATGCTCCACCAGAAATGCCCTCCCAAACCAAGGGACAAGGAGGTAGAAGATAATGGAAACTTAAGAAAATAAAAAATGCACAGAGTTTTACTGTGAAAACAAAAAACACGCTTTCCTTGTGATAACAGGAAAGAAAATACTACTGAATTTTGAAAAAGAGCAAATGAGCTCACATACCCCTCTGAGAGTTACTACATGTCAAGCACTATGGGAATTATGGATAATCCAAATTAATCCTTATGTAAAAGTGCCATGAAATAGATGCTATTATGATCCCCTTTTTATAGATGAGATAATTGAGGCCTGGAGAAGTTAAGTGTTTTCCCAAAGTTTATAAAGCTAGTGTTTGAAGAAGCTGAATTACCAAAATAGGTGATCTGATTTCAATGAAGCCCATATTCTTAAACTGGTCTTGATACATATACCCAGAAAAGAAAATATACCCCTTTGTATTTTGTGTAACAGTAAACATTTAGTGGAAAGATAGATATATCTCAAAAGTTTATTTTGCCACATAAAAGATAAAATATATAGATTATATATTCTGTTGTTTTGTTTTTTAATGTTTTTAAAGGGGAAAGTGTGTAAAATGATGGTTAAGAAAACAAGTCTGGTTTAAATCCCACTGTGCCTCATCCCTGTCCCTAATAATTTGTTACCTAATCTCTAAGCCAGTTTCCTTCTCTGAAAATGGGTATAATTATACCTATCTAAACTTTTAGAAGGGAGTCCTATTTGCATTAATATTTTTAAAAATATAAGAGTCTCCTTTTTTAAAGCACACAGTAAAACGCAACTGCTGCCACTGCCTAAGTGGATCTGAAACTACACGTGAATATACTCACTTCTATCCAGAGAAGTTAATAGTTTATTAAAATTGTATCTAAATACTGCTATTATGTTGACTTAAAAATGTATCTTTAAAATACTGTTACTTGTCCTAGCAATGATAGAAAACTATTCTGAAAGTGAGTATACCAATTATATAAATTGTTAACAACTAAAATGTGATTTTGTATCCAGAGCGATTGTTAAACACTATAAACACTATAAAGGACATAAACAAGGAAAATGCATGGTCTTCAGGTACTAATATTGTTAAGACAGTTACCACACATGAAAGTTACATTAAAAAGGCTCATATGTTCTATAATTCATAAGAGTAACAAAAATTCAAAAAAAAGAAACAGATGAATTTAAACTGGAAAATAAAATTTGGTGAGACTCTGAGCTAGCCTCAAAAAGTAGTCAAGAATAACTATAATAGCCTGTGGTTCAGCGAGTAGGGTGCCGGCCCCATATACCGAGGGCTGGAGGTTCAAACTCGGCCCCAGCTGAACTGCATCAAAAATTAGCCGGGCGCTGTGGCGGGCGCCTGTAGTCCCAGCTACTTGGGAGGCTGAGGCAAGAGAATCGCCTAAGTCCAGGAGTTGGAGGTTGCTGTGAGCTGTGACTCCACAGCACTCTACCAAGGGCGATAGAGTGAGACTCTGTCTCTACAAAAAAAAAAAAAAAAACTATAATATATTCAATATTGTACACGTTTGCTGCAACCATCAAACATAATAGAAGACCAACAATGAAACAGTCTATTGCCTATTTACCAAAGTTTCACAAACTAAGAATTAATTTAAGAAATTATTTGTTTTAGGGAAGCCTTTACAGCTGTTATCTACTTTAACTCAAAGTAGTTTTATTATGTTGATATATTTATTTTATTTTTATTATAAAAATTCTAGTTAAAATACTGCAAATCAAACATAAACCAAACAAATAATTAAAAGCAGAAGTTAATGCCAATCTTAAACCATTTTGCTTTGTGGTTTCATATACTGAAAACTAAACTTTTGCAACGACAACATTAACAACATGCTATATCCAAACAGCAGCACATGGCATACCACCTCTCCCTGTATGCCTCCACCCCCAAAAGAAGATACCAGGAACCTATTTCATTTTTACTTCTTTCTGTTATCCACAAGCAGGTGGCAACATAGCTTTAGTAAAGCAAAGTTAGCCATCTTCCAAAATAGAAGACTGCGCCCAATACTTAAAAAGAAAAAAATTGCTTTTGCTCCAGCTAAAAGATATTTAATGCAAAAACAATGCAATCTATTATTTCGGAGTGTGCATTTCTTAAACTTCACTAATAATAACAAACATTTATTAAGCCCACACTATGCTAGATATGTCATCCATTTAATTTTCAATGCAATCTTATTTGAAAGATAAGAAAACAGGCTTAAGTTTTTTGCAAAAAGTCCCACAAACTATATGTGTTGCAAACAGAATCTGAACCTACATCAATGTAACATGAAAGCCCATAAACACCTCAGTATATTGCCTCCCATAACATTCAACCAATCTATGATTACTGATGTATGTTATGGACATAAAGATACTTGCACAACCTAACTTCAAGTCAGCATCAAATCATAAAGCCATCAATCTTAAAGAGTCCTTAAAGAGGACTTACAGGAGTGATTATCTTTTTAATAAACTTCTAATTCAACAAGATATACTCTATAAACAAAAGAATAAGTGGTTTTTTCTTCTCTTTATTTGATGTATTTCCCATAATTAGTTTTATAATGAAAAATTCTTTAATCAGTAAGTCAATTTTAGTTTCAAATAAATTTTTCTAATGTTGAACAAGATACTCCAAGTTTGGCTAAATTTCTTATGTAAATAAGTTTCTTAATGAGCTTGAAAGAAAAAAATGGTTACTTAATTATCTACAACAGTAAATAACAGCACATTAAAATATTGCTATCAAATGTTAAAGGCAACCAATCCATCTGTGGAACAAAATGTTTACCATTATACAGTCAGAAATGCTCAGAGGAAACACAGGTAAGGCCAAATAGTGAATGAGAACACTTCCAAATAGTGAATGAGAACTCAATACAATCTGGCTGTCTAATTTCATTTTCAGATGTTTGATTTTAGTAACAGAGATGATGGCCATCAATTCTAAAAATTATTCTCTTGCATGTATGTGTTCCCTCCCTCTCCTTACCTCCCTTACCCCAAGTCCACACAGACCACTAATTATTGTCTAACATTTTCTCTCTTGCCTCTAGTCCACTTATACTTTAATACTAAGATATTGGAGTAACGTGCAAGATTTGGAGACATTCAACAATAAAAGCCTGGCAAGCTATTTTGCTAAGTACCTGGGCATGAAATAAAAATGGATAAAATGTTTTTCTGCTGTCAGTAACACCCTTTTCCCAAGCAACACTTGTCAGACAACCGCTACTCAAGTCACCTAAACCTCATCCAAACAGAGAAAATGAATAATTAACGAAAACACCAATATAAAAGTTCCCTTAGGGTGTTTCGAAGGTGGGGTGCAAACTGAAAAATGCAATGCTTTTTCTGTGGGATACCTAGTCAACTGACAGAGCTTGGGGTTTGTGTAGGAAATGACCCTGGTCTGAACTCTGTGCTGAGCTAGTGAAATGCCGGTGAATTATCGATCTGCCGTGGGAATCCAGTCTCACAAGTTCCTCCCTCCCCTACTGCTACTTCTACTTCCCAGCAGGAACTAAGCGCCAGCGCCGAACTCTTCAATTCTAGGACTAAGCACTTCAGTCACCTCTCCAGCACATCTATGCAGCACCCCTTTTCACCTGAGATGCTGACGTGGGTAAGCGCTTCTTTTAATAATCCCACCCTGACAGATGGACGATGTGCAGCATATTAACTGCTGTGAAACACTCAGCCAGAATGCGCGCTCAATTGAATGAATCTTGCCGAATTGCAGTGTAAATTGCTGCAGATATCCAAATTCATACTTTAAGAGATTAACACCAGAAATGGTTTCATTTAGAACACACACACGCCCCTTTCAACAGGGTTTTCTTAAACCACATTTGGAGAAAGTGCTGACCCACACAGGCACGCACGCATTATCGCCATCCCCTCATCTCACGCCCAACTGCCCTGGAAGAGTATGGGAGAGAGGAAAAGAGGAGAAGCGGAGGCTACATATTATATTCACGACTTTGTCCCCCCAAAGTTTCAAGTGTACACTACACTCCTGCAGCCTGAGCCTCCGCAGAGATAAAGAGAAGAAACAAAAAAGGCTCGGGGAGCGGGTGTGGGGGACTCTGCTGGCACCAGCCCCGACGGGGCGCACGTTCAGGGGACTGGATTTCCCTCTCTCCCCCTCCCCCGCGGAATTCCTCCCCGCCACACGCCGCGAACAATGCGGCCCCGGGCCCCCGACCGCCTGCCCCAGGAGCCCCGCCACTCACCACCCAGGTCAGCGCCCCGTTGCCGCCGCCGCCCGACTTGGCCATGGCTGGTGCCTCCCGCTCACAGGCCCCGAGGCCGCAGCCGCCGCTCCCGCCTGCCTGGGTGCCACTGGGCCCCGCCGCTCCGCTCCGACCCCTCCGCTCGCCGCGTTCCTAGCCGCGCCGGCCGCCGCGCCCCATCGCGGAGACCCGGAGCGGACGTCCGGCCGAGCCCGCCGAGGAGGCCGCGCCGCCCGCCGCCCTCAAACTCGAGGCGCGGCAGCCGAGTCGCCCGGGCCTAGCACGGCGACTGAGGAGGAGAAAGCGGAAGGCGGCTGGCGGCGCCCCAGCAGCGGCTCTGCCTCCTCGCCCGCCGGCGGCGCCACAGCACGCGGGGCCGAAGCCCGGAGGCGCGAGCCGCGAGGGTGTCCGGGTCGCGGGGGCGTCCGGACGTGGCAGGGACGCAGAGGCGCCTTGTCCTTCTCACACTCCGCGAAGGCCAGTCACTCGAGTCGCCAGAGAAGCCGTCTCGGTGGCTGCCGCTGCCCCAAAGGCCTCCTTCGTCGGCCGCACTGCAGCCCCGGTTTCCTCACATTCACACACGGAGAGGGACAATAAACAGAGCCACCGCAGCCGCCACGGTTGCCTCCCTCTTGTCCGGCATAACACCGCACACACACATTCGCACACCGGGGAGAGAGGGAGGGCGCGGCGGCCGTCCTAGCTGTCAGTCAACGCCCTGTCGTCCAATCGGGGCCTTGTCGCCACAGCCTCTCGGCCAATCCTAAAATTCCAAGCCCCCGGAGGGGCGGGACCCGAGGGGAAAACGTCATTGCGGGTAGCAACCGAAGGGAAGACTTGGGGTTTTTTTGTGTGTGTCTGTGGGTTTTCCTTTTGAAGGGAGAGCGGGGGTTGCTGTCAAGGGTCAATTGAGGGCGGCAAGGGGAAAGAGTCGAATTGGCCTTGGGTCGATTGTAATCCTCCTCTCATACTGTTTAAGACCAGCCGGGAAGCGGAGGCGTTTCTTTGCCTGGGGGCTCTAAAGGGTGGGGGTTGGGTGGAGGTGACAGGAAGAAGCTAGGGCCGTCCCAAAGGGAAATTATTTTTAAAGAGCGGTTGTAAACCGCTGGCAAAACGTTGTAGATCACTGGTCCAAGAAGGACCCCGTGACCCTGGGGCCTCCCCTGCACCCCCACCCCCGGCAAGGCCCAAGTGGACGCTACTGTCGAAAGAATCGTCCGCTCAGACCTTCTCTTTCTCCTCCCTTTGCTCTCTTCACTCCCAAGAGAGGATATGGTCAGTCTCCAGAAAACGGCATGTAAAGAACTTAAATAAGTGAGGCACAAGGAATGTTCCAGGGAAAGAACACAGGGTGGGCTGAACGTTCTTTTTCTACTCTTTGTTGACCTTTCTTCTCTGGATAATGCAGAGTTGTCACTGTCACTTTTCTCGTGTTCAGAACTGTGCTCCCTACCTCTAAGAGGGCACGCTTAATTTTTTTTAAACTGCTTTCAGTGGAATTTTCAAATGCACACTAAGGAATAATTTCATTCGCTTTAAAGCTTTCTAAGAACGAAAATTACTCACACAGCAACAACCAAAATTTTTGGCAGATGGGAGGTGGCTTTACTTCATCCTTTTGAATGTAATTCTACTCAACAAGTATTTACTGGGCTCACACTCTGCCAGGCTGTGCCAGGCTCTGCCATGGGTTCAAAATAAAAGCAGGGACCCTGGTTTCAAGCCGTTTGCCATCTGGCTTGTGACCCAGACTGAAAGAGCTCGCCATCACCAAAATGAGTTTTTGAGGGTATGAAGTGCCACCAAAGCATTGTGATAATAGTTTTTTATAAAGTTTTTTTATAAACGGTATTGCACCTTTGAAAAGAGGTGTTTTTGTGAACTTCCCCTCCAACTGTGCATTTCCTCCCAAGGAAAAACAAAAAAGGCTAGGTCACATCTTTCAACTGCTTTCTGAATCCAGAGGTGGGGAACTCCAAAACATGGAAATAATTAAAACATAGTTGTTCTTAATTAGCTCTCTGGCGGCTATGTAAGCATACTGGGGACTTAGGTTCAGAACAGTGAGGTCTTTCTTTACCTTGAACTTGGGGAACAAGCTTTTAAGTCAGACAGACCAGGGCCTAATCTGGACTCTGAACCTGACCAACTTACTATCCAGAGCCTTGTTATTTAACAAAACCTCAGTCAAAACTTTATTA
>CAUYRH010046900.1:0-41604 GCA_963574655.1 Perodicticus potto
GTGCTTGTTTCATATACAATCTTAAATATTTTCATCAAACTGGTTAACACTGCCTTCATGGCATTTTCTTAGTTATTGTGTTAAGACATTTATATTCTGCATTTAGTAAGTTTCACCTGTACCCTTCTAAGATGCACCATAGGAAAGGTTTTGAATGAGGAGGGTAATTTCTTAGATCAGAAACATCCCTGAATGCTAATACTTTCAAGTCTCCCATAATTTGAGGCTTCTAAAGGTCCCATGCCATGCTTAACAGATTTTTCTGTGATAAATTTAAGCTCATGTTATTCATTTATCAGACTAGAAATAGGAAATTACATCTCTTCTTTTTGATTAGCTCTGGATACATGATATTCTTTCCAAATGTGTATGTCTCCTTTTATCAGTATTTATGTTCCATGAAAGAAAAAAATAGCATGTTGCTTTGTATGTTGTGATCGCCTGGTTTGGCTAGGAATCCAAACTGAAACAATCTTGCTTTTGCACAATGATTCCATTGCTGTATTAAGGAAAACATTTCCCCCTTTATTTAGATTAGTAAAGGAGAGAACAATTCTGAAGTCATATTAAATACTGCCTTCTATATCTATTTAAATTGGCATGTGTACTGTGGTACAACTTCTCACAAGAACACAAGACGAATAAAATGCCTTTACAGGTAGAGATTTGGGGGTTAAGCTTGCTTTTAGAGTAGTGATAATTTGTACATATTCATCATTTTTAAGGCTTTCAAAGGGCTTCATCATGCTACGTTTGAAATAATTATGCTTTGCTTTATGTAACTCAAATCAAATGTAATTATCTCTACATTACAGATGAGGAGATTGCTTTGGTTTACAGTACTTCAATGAGTAATTGTAGTTTTTGTTTAGAGCCTCAACTTTTATATTGTTGTTAAAGCGAGTAATTCAGGAAGTCAAAAAATTCTATTTTTTTAAACTTCTGGGTAACCATCTAATTCACTGAAGACTTTTTCCTCTTCTTCATCAACACCTATTGTTAATCACTGTGGATTCATCCTCTGTAGAAATTAAATATCTAACACTCTAGTGCTTCAGTCTGCCTCTTTTTTAGTTACCCTTCCTTCCCTCCTACTCGGCTATATTTTGCCATGGTCACTGCTGTGGTCTGAATGTTAGTTTTCCCTAAAAATTCAGATGTTGGAACCTAAGGTATAGTTATCAAGAGGTGATACTTTGGGGGATGATTAGTATCAAGAGGTGATACTTTGGGGGATGAGTAATTCATGAAAGCCCTGCTCTCGTGAGTGGGATTAGTGACCTTATAAATTCGGCTGGTGGAATGATGTCTATCCTTTCCACTATAAGTAGCACAGCAAGAAAGGGCAAATTTTGAAGCAGAGAGAAAATCTTCACCAGACAGTGAATCTGCTGGTATCTTGATCTTGGACCTCCTAACCTCCAGAAAGGTAAGCAAGAATTTTCTGCCTTTTATAAATTACCCAGTCTAAGAAATTTTGTTATAGAATCCTGAATGAATTAGGACAACCACCTTTGAAGACAGTTCGGAGAAGCAGCCATTTTTACATCTTTGAAGATAATTTGTAAGAAACTGCAATCAGTTACTTATGACAAAATCGTAACTTGAGTGATGATGCTTCTTCTTTTTAATTTTTTTTCTAGTTTCTGCCTCATTTCCCTTATGCACTCCATCCTGTTCCCTGTGATTCCTCTTCCAAAGGTACTGCCTGAGCATACACACTCATAGCACTTTCTGGATTATTTTTTCTTTTCTTTTTTTCTTTTTCTGGTCATAGAATCAATTTTCAAAGGATCCTAACTAAGACAATCTCTGAAAATAACATATTTAAGTTAAATACTGACATATGCCAATATAAATATTGGAGTGTGGGACATTAAGAATATCACATGGGGTAACTAAAATTTCATTTCATTTCAAAGACAGGGTCTTACTTTATTGCCAGGGTTATAGTGCAGTGGCGTCATCATCACTCACTGCAATCTCAAATTCCCAGGCTCACTTGGTATTCCTGCCTCAGTCTCTTGATATCCAGGACTTATAGGCGTTTGGGCATGGTGATGCCCAACTAATTGTTTACTTTTACGTATCCATTTATTGATTTTTTTCAAGAATAGCATCATTACCATCACCCAGGAAATTTCTAGAAACACAAATTTTCAGTCCCACTCTCTTGAATCAAGAATTCTGAAAGTGGGACTCAGCACTGTATTTTTGAAATCAGCACTCTATTATTGGACTCAGCACTCTATTTTTGGACTCAGCACACTATTTGTGGACTCAGCGCTCTATATTTAGACTGAGTGCTCTGTTTTTAGACTCAGCACTCTATTTTTGGACTCAGCGCTCTATTTTTGGACTCAGTACTCTATTTTAGGACTCAGAACTCTATTTTTTAAGACGCTCTCAAGATGATTCTGATGAGCACTAACGTTTGCCAGTCGCTTTCCTGTGTGAATGCCAAACATAATCCTGCAGATGAGTCCTTTTTCCATGAAGGAAGAAACATACTACCTGGTGAATGGAAGGAATTATAATTTTAACTAAATTCTTTACCTGCGTAAGTTTTCGCATGATTCTGAGAAAAGAGCAACTTAAAGGGGAATTTAATCAGTGTAGATAACTAACCGTGATAATTGCCTCACTCTCTGAATTACTTAACCTGCATATAAATTGCCTTAAGCTACTTTCTTGTGCACATTTGCACAAGACTATCAGTTGGGCGATAAAATGTTAATGAATTCAGGGAATTTTGAAATGTGTGTGGTGTTTTGGACTAACTCATTGTAGAATCATATCACTAAATAAGTACCTAGGAATCATTATTTCTAAGAAAAATATTAAAACACCATTTGGCTAATGAGGAAGAACTATTGGCATAAGTTAAATAAGTTTATATCTACATAGCACTGGAATGTAGTATTTTTAAAAATCTACAACTAATACGCATATATTTTAATGATTTTTATGTGTAACTAAGCATGCTATTAGAGATTTACAAATTTGCTGAGGAGCTAAGACTTGCAAAATTATTATTGCTTTGAAAACTCTTCTCCAATTTATTACTTTATCTTGCCCTGTAAATTGCAAGTCTATCCAAAGATGGAGAATATGGAATTTGAACAAGGGGATTTACTAGTAGTATTGAAAATTGTTAATTGTTAACATTTGTATTCCAAAGTAAGTATTTTAATTTAGGTAGTTTTTAACTTACCCATGCTGTACTATGTGAAAATAGTACATTTTCACATGTTATTCAGATTAGACTTGGAAATTTTCTCGGTTTTGCCATCACATAAAGTCGCCATTTTAAAATCATTATGCAAAAAATAAATAAATAAATAAATAAATCATTATGCATCTACAGAAGGAGGGGCAAGTACGGCATCCATAGCATGTACAGATTACTGACATTGCTTTCATTTATTTTTCAGAATACATTAAAATAAGTTACACATGATAGTAACTTTAATACAAAAAGACATATAGCTGAAATGTGAAAAAATGTATCAAATGTATTAGAATTTTTTGACTTGTAGTTAAATCAAGGAGAATGTATTTCAGAAGTATATTTAAGTAAACTTTCCATGTTTTTCTAGCCTACTGCCTCCAGTTTTATACATATCAAGATTACTGTTGGGAGTCGTATGTTTATGTGGATTTTCCGTTGCGTGTCATCGTTGGACATAAACAATGGAAGCACCACTCTCTATATAGCAAGTTCTGCCTTTTCATGAAAATCTTTTGACTACCAGATGACAGTTGTTTATTGGAGTATGAGGCATTTTCTATTCAGAATATACATACAATCAACATATTAGAAATAGAGATACCACCTCAAAATAATAAAAGCCACATATTGCAAATCCGCAGGCAATGTCATACTAAATGGAAAGTTGGAAAGCATTCCCATTGAGAACGGGAGCAAGACAAGGATGCCCATTGTCACAGTTAAACATAGTGCTCGAATTCCTAGCCAGAGCAATCAGACAAGAGAAGAATATTAAGGGTATCCAAATCGAGAAGAAGAGGTCAAACCATTGCTCTTTGTTGACAATATATTCTTGTATCTAGAAAACCCCATACAGTCCACCAAGAGTATCCTGGAATTGATAAATTCAGCAAAGTCTGGGTATAGAAAATCAATGTACATAAATCAGTAGCATTTCTATGTATCAAAGGATACAAAATTTTAGGTAGACAGGAGGAATAAGTTCGAGAGATGATGTACAATATAGTGACTAGAGTTAATAACAATGTATCCTTGAAAACCTCTAATACAGTGTTTGTCGGCCTTTTTTTAATCTCACAGAACATTTGAATCTATAGTCAAACTTTCATGGGACACTTAAATTATGTTGATCAAAAAGAAAAAGAGTAAATATATATATATATTGACTGTGCTTGAACTTCTTTTGAAAATAATTTAATTAATGAACTTTAAATTATTTTGTGGCACACCTGAGACTCTCTCACAACACTCCAGTGTACTGTGACACACCAGTAGAAAATCACTGCTTGACAGAGTAGATATGACATGTTCTTGGTACAAAAGAAAATAAGCATGTGAGGAAATGCACGTTAATTAACTCCATTTAACCATTCCACAGGGTGTATGCACTTAAAAGCAGCTTGTTGTACATGATAAATACATACTAATTTTGTCAATCTAAAAACTAATTAATTGATTTTTTAAGAAGCATATTGCCTAGAAAAATTGAAGTGGGAATATTAGGGAGTTAAATTTAACAGCATCCATGTCTGACCATTATTGAATGATAACCTAAATAATAAAACATCTCATGAATGAGGAAGGCATCAAAATTCATTAACCCATGCAACATAAATATTTTCACGTCTTTTAGGAAATTAGATTGAAAATGTTCTTTTTTTTCTTTCAATTATAACAAAAATTGAAACCCTGTCTATCTTAGCAAGTATTTTCATAAAATAAAAATCTTCACAGAAATGTTAGTGTTATAAAAATTTGATATATTTTCTCAAGATGAGGTAATATAATGATAAATAACTAATTAATTTTCTTAAAAATATCCATTGTGAATCTGTCATTTGTTCTTTCCAGTAAACTTAGCATCTGTTTGACAAGCTTCTCTTCCTCTAATAAGAGGCCTGAATTTAGAAGGTGATGATAAAAGGGAACACCAAATGTTTAGAGGACATTCAGGCCACTGGTTGTGCTCTGGGACACGACCGCGTGTGATGAGAGAAGCAGGCTGTATACAGCAGTGAAAGTCCCAGCTCTGTGGGACTTTTATTCCTAAAGGTCATGAGTTTTTTCTAAAGATGTCTGGCCCACATTTCTTCTAACATACTGGGCTACTGTGCAAACAATATTAAAATCGAAAAAATGTTTCAATACTGCCTTGATTTTGCATGCCCCCAAATTATGAAACATTCAAAAAAGAAATCAAGACTATCTAAATATCCTAAATATATTATTACTTTTTGTGTACATATTCAATAAATATTGCATTCCCTGAGAGTTACTTGGCTGGTAATGAAAACAAAGATGCCATCATGTTCCTACTTAATTTCAGATTTTAAGTTTAACTTGATTGAAAATAAAGATAGTACATTTGGTTGTCAGTTTCTTTATTATTAATATTATTACTATCATCACTATTTTACTTCATTACTTGATTTTTTTCATTCTTTGGGATTTAATTTTTAAAATAATTCGTATATTCAAATGTAGATAAAAGTTACAAGAAAAGTACAAACCACTCTCTCACTCAGCTGACTACTTGTTAGCAATTTACTATATCCACCCAGCCTATACATAAAATTCTTTTTAAAATTTATTAATTGTCCCCCAAATATTTCTTGTTTTTCTGCTTTTTCACATTCTGTCCAGGATTGTGCTTATGTGGACATACATAAAAGGAAAATGCTTGGAGGAGTCTGCAGTCTATAACATACGGCCAAACTGATCAGCATGGGATGCTCTATTGTGGCTTAATTGGTTTCGTTAATGATTTGCGATGTTTGGTAAGTGGCTTTGGAAGAGTGAGCTAATTAATTTGCTTGAGACAAATGTTGCCAGTGGTTCTATAACCATGTTGTCACCACTTGAGTAAACATAACTTTAGTGTTCTATCACCGGAGTGACTACTGTTATTCAAATTTCAATTCATACTCTGCAATAACCTTTGTGGCATTTTACTAGACTATCTGCCACATCAGCAAGGCCAGATTTTTCCCTTGGACCAACTATTGTGCAATATTGGTGCAATATTGTCCACCAGTAATTAGTAGCAGGTTATCCTGGCGTCGCCCCACACTGAGTTGTAATGGATTGGATTTCTCTGTGCAGCAGAGAGTGAGAAGCCGGCAGGGTAATATAACGACATCTATATGAAAATGCATTAACCTTGCAAAAGCACTTATCATCATCAGTAGATAAAAAACTTTGCTCACTACTAAGCCTTAAATATTCATCAAGATATAACATTTATTGCTTTATGAGTCTGTGGTGTTCACTTTTTAGAGTTACTGTACTGAATATGGATTTTTTAAATGTTTCTAACAAATCTTTGAAGAGTATATAAAGCACTGGAATTTGATATTTCTTAATGTTACCTATCTGGAAAACTATTCAGATTGGCAAGACAGCCTGATTTCCTCCTGCTCTGGGTATGTAGATGTCTATACAAAGCATTTATATATATAAAAGAAATGAGATTAGCGAATATTTATGCAGAGGCATACTACATACTTATAATCCTAAAAAAGGCTATAATTCATGCTGAACACTATGACTCCAAACAAATAACGTGTGGAGGTTCTGAATGGCCGAAGGTGTGGGCTAAGTTGGTTTACCTCTTCTTTCAGTTATAGACAAATTCTTGATTTCTTCCAAAACCTGATGAATAGTCATCATTTTTTTAGGCTTTTTTTTCCATCCTAGTTTTCCTCTGACACTCTCATTTCTCTAGTTAGCTACTTTGAAGCTAACCTCCACAAACCCTCCTAGAGCCTATCTTTATTCTTATTTAGTTTTAGCCAATATTTGTGACCAATAAATATAGTCACCCACTCCTAGAGGCAAAGCAATATTTATCTGGTATGTAATTTCTTTTTTATGACCAGTGGCCACTGTGTAAAAGAACTCACACAAATTTTGAGGGTGCTGCCAATTAATTTGAGTAGGAATTGGTGGAAATTCCAATACTATTATATCATCATTGTCACATGTCACTTCTGAAACCACTTGTCAGGACCCAGGACTGGCCAGGTCTCAGGCCCGGCTTAACTAGGCTCCAAACGCGGACCACTAAGTTACCTTGCTCAGGTTCAGTTTCTCTTAGGTGCCTGAGGGCTGTCTACTTTAGCTGGAAAGTGAGCGAGAGAGAGCTTTAGAGAGAGTAAAGCAGTCTTCTTAGAAAGATAGATCTTAGTCTTTAGCAGAGCTTGGTAATCTTCAGCAGAGAGACGCCGTGCTGGTGTTCTGCAGGCAGGAGAGGAGACAGAGTCAGAGTCAGCGGATCCACGATAGAATGCGCATGCTCCTTGACTGCCTTCGCCTCCAGCCTAATATAAGACTAATCTCGTGCTTCTCAACACCACAGGTGTAGAGACTGCCAATTCACCACTGCTCTCATCTTGTGAGCTCTCATGCTTGTTGGGAGAGTTAAATCTCTCTCCATGCCCTTTCCACCAAGGTGTTCCATTATTGAGCTATACAGGTATTTCTTATAACTCTCATTCCTAGCCATAGGCTATATGGGCTGCAACACATCATAAAGTTAAAAAAAACATAAATCTTGAGATACTTTGCTGAGAAGAATATGTCCCAGCTCCATCCATGTAAACACAAAAGAGGTAAAGTCTCCATCTTTCTTTAAGGCTGCATAGTATTCCATGGTATACATGTACCACAATTTATTAATCCATTCGTGGGTCGATGGGCACTTGGGCTTCTTCCACGACTTAGAAATTATGAATTGGGCTGCAATCAACATTTTGGTACAGATTTCTTTGTTATAATGTGATTTTTGGTCTTCTGGGTATATACCTAGTAAAGGAATTATAGGGTCAAATGGAAGGTCTATTTTTAAATCACTAAGTACTCTCCAAACATCCTTCCAAGAGGAACGTATTAGTGGGCATTCCCACCAGCAGTGTAGAAGTGTTCCCTTTTCTCCACATCCACGCCAGCATCTCTGGTTTTGGGATTGTGTCATGTGGGCTAATCTTACGGGAGTTAGGTGATATCTCAAAGTAGTTTTGATTTGCATTTCTCTGATGATTAAGGATGGTGAGCATTTTTTTTCATGTGCTGTGATGGAAGTATAAAAAACCTTTCCAGTGCTGGCTGGCGTGGAATAAAAACATGGAAATGATATGACCCTGAAAAAAGGATCAGAACAGTGAAGGAAAGAGAGTAAATTTCAATAGAAAGAACTAGAAAAAAGACATTTTTTCTTAGCCACATTGGGCTAAGAGGTTTCCCACATTCCTTAGTGAGGGAAGAACTAATACTTGCTATCAGAAATTCAACATGCGTCATGTTTATTATGTGCCATCGTAGTTTAAATGAGCAGTCAACATTACATGGCTCTCTTTCTGCGCTGTGAACTTAGTCATTTTCACCCAAGGGTTTGCGTAGACTTCATAAATCATGAGTCTATGACTCAGATCAAAGCTGACAATCCCACTCTTACCTGGTTCTGTCCTCATTCTGCAGTTGGAGGACTCATTATGAGTGCAGTTTTTGCTTTGTCACCAAACAACACGATGTTTTTTCTTTCTAATTTTTTGAGACAGAGTCTCACTCTGTTGCCCAGGCTAGAGTGCTGTAGAGTCAGTCTAACTCACAGCAACCTCAAACTCCCAGGCTCAAGGGATTCTCCTGCGTCAGCTTCCCAAGTACCTGGGGCTGCAGGCACCTGCCACAACACCTGGCTAGTTCTTCTATTTTTAGTAGAGACCGGGTCTCGCCTTTGCTCAGACTGGTCTTGAACTCCTGAGCTCGAGTGATCCTCCCGCCTTTGTCCTCCTAGAGTGCTAGGATTACAGGCATGAGCCATGATGCCTGGCCAAGATAATACAACTTTGAAACAATATTTTCTTTCTTTTAGAACTTCAGTTATTTGAGGTCCAGCAGCAATTGTTAGAATGGAAACTCACACATGCATGTTTTTCAAACTTGTTCTCTGCAACATTTTGGAATAGACCACACTTGCTTGCTAAATCCACTTGCCATCTTCTGTGGGGACGTTCACCTTTCCATGCCCTCCTTCTCAGGAACCCAGTTCTGTCTTCAAATCGCCTGGCTTTTGACTTCTCGTTCTTGACAAAAGCATACCTGTGTGTGTCACGATGTTTCAGAACTATAGATAATATTTTAAGAGTTTTTTGCTAAGATGTTAATGAATTAAGGATCCCTTTTCTGGAAAACATTTTCACCTTCGCCGAGTCCTGCTAGGACCTAACTCAATGGGTTAGACATCATTAGGCCAATGCATGCATTTCTTAATCTAGTAAGGACCTAACATCCTAAGATGTTAACTAGTCCTAACTTCTCCTCAAAAGCAGTATTCTATCAGCCACATTTTTAAGCATATCGTGTGGTCTGTCATTGATAAATTGTTTTCTTTGAAGGGAAAAAGGGGAGGGCTGTTTACTGAACTTTATATAGTTTTCCATAGAGAATATTGATATGCTTATCTTGGAGCACGAAAAGTTGGTTTGTAAAATAGTGTGAGAAAAAAAAGAAACACTATTGTGAGATTTTGTATTGACTATATTGTTTTTCTGCTGCTCCATGTTCACTGTCCTTCTAGAGATTCTGTGAGATACTCAGATTAAATATGTGGAGAAAATGGGAAAGAAATGAACTAACCTCTTTTGAAGATAACGTATTCCAGAAGCTTTATACACACATCCCTTGGTTCTCACTATCAGAATCTTAGTTGACTATTCTTATATACGTTTTGTGGAAGAAGGAACTGGGACCCATGTAATTTTGTCACCACATAGATCACAGAAGCTTGATTTGAGCTTAGCTTTTTATGTCCGTAAAATTTGTACTTTTTCCATTGGTCCACGAAAACTTTTAATCAAAGCTTACAATTCACTATTTTGGACATAAACATGAGATAACAACTTTAATAAATTAATGTGTATTAAATGTTAAAACAGATGAGGGTCGACGGTCAGTCATGTTTAAATAGTATTAGTAAGCCAGGGCAAATAAAATTAGGAAATAAAAGCCCATTTTCCATTTGGGGAGGCAGAGAGCTAGAGTTTCTCTCACATTGCTATGCTGGAAAACGAAGCCAGATGACTTGCAAGTTCATGACTTTTCTTAAATGTCAAAGAGCCTATCACAGGGGAACCACCTGGCCTGAAACATTCAGAGGGAGAGGCCATTGTGGAGGAAGGCAAGAAATGAGCCCTGACTGGCCGGGTGTAGACAAAAATGGACATTAGTAAGAAGAGATCCCCTGGGGTGATCAGAGAATTGGCAAAGGCTGAGTATGAACTGGCCCACACCCCAGGGCCCACAAAATTGGATGAAGCCACAATTTCCTCAGGCTTTTTTACTCCATATACAGTTGTAAAAATGGCTGGAGGGAGTCCCAAGAAAGTATTATTCAATGTGAAGATATAGGGCGGGAAATAGTAGTTGCTGCAAAAGGGCTACAGAATTCCGTCTAGACCCCTATCATGAATTTCTCTTGTGGAAGAAAAGCTTTAATTTTTAGGAGGAAGGGCAGGAAACAGTTGTTTATAGTATAGCAGGAAAAATTCATTGTAGCTTGGGGAAGAGATGGGGTGGGGGGAACTATGCCTTGGGGTAGAGGCAGGAATAAGGAGTATTCTGGGGTCATAATCACAGAAATGCTGAATCCACTGTGTCTCTGGGAAGCTTAGTCCTCTGCGTGTTCCCAGAAGTGTTGATGCCCCAGTAATAATGAGCGTGCCTAACACTTAGGTCTTGGTTTCTAAATAACAGGTTTTAGTAAAAGAAATGAGTGTTGACTCCATTCCAGTGCCAGGATAGGAAAAATACAGAAAATAAAGAACTCTTTATTAAAATACAGAAAACAAGAACTCTTTTGCAGTCTTTTCTGCAGAGAGCAAAAAGAAAAAAAAAGAATAGGTTCATGTCTAAAGGGTGCAAGAACCAAAAGAGTTCTTATATCCAAATATGTGATGATAATTCAAGCAACAGAATAATGTTAATATTGGATTATGACTCAAAGAATGAAAAAAATCCTTATACAAATAAATAACTGAAGAAATTTATCAATGGGCAAGATGGGGTAGACTTTCCCTGTAGAAAAATTGTAAATAATAAATATGAAGGAGTGAAGGATAGAGGGAAGTGGAAAAAGTCACCAATAGAACACAGTAAAAATTGAAGTAAAAATTGCTGCAGCTCTGCAGTTTCAATTAGTTTCAATGCCGTATGCTTAGTTTAAAACTGTGAAGTTTATCCATTTGTGAAAACTTCTATAATTGTTTGGATTCTTCCGTCCAGTTACTAGCATCTTTCATCAACTCTGAAAAATGATCAACTATTACCATGTATCTCTTTAAATGTTACTTACTTATGTTTTTTAGAATGGTGATTAAGTAAATAAAGAATCTTCTCTTCAACCCTTTGTTTTTCAACTCCTCTTTTATATTTTCCATGTCCTTTCCCTGGGTCATTTCTCAATATGTATTTTCTGGTGCTTGAATTCCTTTCCCAGCTGTGTCTAATGTACTAATCTGTTCACACCGTTTAAATCTCAATGATTACATCTTATATTTCATTTATATGTTATTTATAATTTGTTTCATCTTGCATTGTCAGTTGTATGAACTGATAAATTTATTCATAAAATCTGGATATGGCTTGAGATGTTACTGTTCATTACCTGTTATTAATAACCTAGGTTACTAAGCTAGCATACAAAATCCAAAATATCTTAAAGAAATGACAATGAACAATGTTTTATATACAGTTATGCTCCATGATATATTTGGGACATCCTTTACAAAAAAGATTTGTAGTTTATTTGAAATTCAAATTCAATGGATTTTTTAAAAAAACTTCAGATTAATATGAGGGTACAAATGTTTAGGTTACATTTCTAAGGTAAAATTCAAATTGTATTTGAGCCTTTCACCCAAGGGGTGTGCTGAACATCCTCAAATTGTGCACATTAAGTGAAATCTCTCCAACCACTGCCCCCACTTCCTCTCCTGCTTGCTAGACTATACTTGTGTTTTTAATATTGTGTGTGCATGTAGTTGTTTTTATGTTGGTTTCATATTAGTACTGAGTATATTGGAAACTTTTTTCCTTAGTGGATGTTTTGTATTTTTATTTGCTAAATCTGGTAACTCTAGGAAATGTTGAGGCATTTCACTGAGTAATGTGACACCTCTTACTAATTAGCAGCAGAATGAAAACAGGCACAGAGACCAACAGAGTGGAGTAGGGAACCCACAAGTAAATTTGCATATTTAGAGCCAACCAATTTTTGACATAGGCAGCAAGAACATACATTGGAGAAAGAACAACCTTTTTAGTGATTGATACTGAGAAAAGTGGATATCCATATGCAGAAGAAGGAATCTAGGTCCTTGTCTCTTAGCGTATATAAAAATCAACTCAAAATGGGTTAAAGATGTAAATGTAAGACCTGAAAATACAGGTCTTATAAAAGATCTGACAAAACTGTGAAAGAAAATAATGGAAACACTGCAGAACATTGGTCTAGGCAAAGATTTCATGGCTAACACCTCAAAAGCACAGGCGATTAAAAAAAAAATAGACACATGGGAACTTAGCAAATTAAAAAGTTTCAGCACAGCAAAGAAAATAGCCTATAAAGTTGGGGGAAATATTTGCAAACTATTCCTCTGACAAGGGACTAATATCCAGAATATACAATGTACTTAAACAACTCAAAAGTAAGAAAGCAAATAATCGTATTAAAAAGTGGGCAGAGGGTGGCACCCGTGGCTCAGTGAGTAGGGCACTGGCCCCATATACCAAGGGTGGTGGGTTCAAACCTGGCCCTGGCTGAACTGCACCAAAAAATAGCCAGGCGTTGTGGCAGGCACCTGTATTCTCAGCTACTTGGGAGGCTGAGGCAAGAGAATTGCCTAAGCGTGAGAGCTGGATGTTGCTGTGAGCTGTGACTCTACAGCACTCTACCGAGGGTGATAGCGTGAGACTCTGTCTCTACAAAAAAAAAAAAAAAAAAAGTGGGCGGAGAATCTGAATAGACACACCAATGGCCAACTGGTCCTGAAAAAAATGTTCAACATCACTAATTATCAGGAAATGCAAGTCAAACCATAATGAGATTTTACCTCATCTCAGTTAGGATGGCTTTTATCAGAAAGAAAAAAAAAGATGCTGGCAAGGATGTAGAAAGGGGAACTCATAACTTAATATAGCCATTATGGAAACTACTGTTTCTCAAAACTAAAAATGAAACTACTGAATGATTTAGTCATCCCACTACTGAGTATTTGTCCAAAGGAGAGGAAATAAGTGTTTCAAAGGAAACTGCATACCCATGTTTAGTGCATGCTACTCTCAACAGCAAAGACACAAAATCAACAGATGAATGGATAAAGAAAATGTTGTATGTACATACAATGGAATATTATCCAACCCTGAAAAGAAGGAAATCCTGTCACTTGCAGCAACATGTAAGAAACTGGAGATCATTACGTTAAGTAAAATAAACCAGAAAGACAAAGAGAGAGAAAAATATCATATGTTCTTGCTCATATGTGAGAGCTGAAAAAGTAGATCCCATGGAGGGAGGGTAGAATGATAATTACCATAGGCCGGGAAGGGTCTGGGGAGTGGAGGGTGAAGGGAGATTGGTTAATGGGTACACAATCATAGTTAGACAAATAATAAGTTCTAGGGCTTGATAGCACAAATATAGTGACAATAGTTAACAATGTATTATATATTTCAAAACAGCTAGAAGAGACAATTTGAAATGTTTCTTACACAAAGAAGTAATAAATATTGAGGTGATGGATATTATGAATACCCTAGTTTTATCATTACACATTATATGCAGGTATCAAAACATCACAAGTACCCCAGTAATATGTATAAATATTATGTATCAGTAAAAATATTTTTAATAATTGCTAAAACATACAATTCAGTTGGGAAATTTGCCACTGTGAGTTTATGTTACAAACAACTCAGTAAGGTTTCATGTGCTTGTGACATCAACATCTCACACCTGTGTTCTTATCAAAATGTAGTGGTGTCTTGTTGAGTGGTGTTCATTATTGTTGCATGATTTTGTGTGCCATGGCAAGAATGTCAGACCTTGAATTGGAACAAAAATACCAAACATTACATTTTTTGTTATGAGTGGAAATGAAATTAGGGACATTTTATCCAAGTGTGTGGGAGATAATGCTATGAAGAAAACAACAGTGTACAAGTGAATTAAATGTTTTCCTTAGGGAAAAAAAGGCATCACTGATGAAATGAGGTCAGGGTGGCCAGCAATGAGCAGAACTGATGAAAATATTTCAAAAATTCATTGAATTGTGTCAAAATTATCAGCTGACTATGAGAAGCATAGTAGACCAAGTAAACATCAATAGAAGAGTTAGAAAATCAAGAAACAGTTAGAAAATCCTTACCTGAAAATCTTGGCCAAGAACTCATGGCTCTTGCATCACAACAGTGCACCAGATCATGCAGCACTCCCTGTGAGGCTTTTTTTTTTTTTTAGCCAATAAACAGATAACTGTACTGAACCACCCTCCCTACTCATCTGATCTAGACCCTAGTAACTTTTTTCTTTACCCAAAGTTACAGAAAATATTGAAAGGAAGGCATTTTGATGACATGTAGCACATCATGGGTAATGCAATGACAGCTGTGATGGCCTTTCCAGAAAAATTCCCAAATTACTTTGAAGGGTGGACTATATGCTGGCATTAGTACATAGCTTCCCAAGGAGAGTACTTTGAAGGTAACTCTAGTATTGTTTACAAATGAGATATGTAGCATGTTTTCTAGGGTGAGTTCACGAACTTAATTGTCCGACCTCTTATTCTGCCCTTTTCAGTAACCAAGTATTATAGAATCTAAAGATTTTGTTAATAGTGTATCATCAATTCTTCAAGGAGCCTGTAATCATGAGTTTGGGAATATGTATCAGGACTCTGGTTTTCTCCTAAATCACATGTGTATTCTGAATCATGCATGACTTGCACATATTCCATACATCCTATAAAAGGTCACTTACCAGCTAAGTGACTTGCTTACTCCCAATAATTTTGCAATGTAAGATGCAAATTAATACCTTGGAAACATGATAAATTATTACTTGTCATAGGCCTTGCCAGTGGGCTACAAACTGTCAAAAATATAAATGTGCACCTTTTGGGGGCAAAACACGATTGTAAGAGGGACTTTACCCAATAAATGCAATCAGTGTAACATGGTTTCTTGTGCCCTCAGTGAATCCCCAACAATTAAAAAAAAAAATAAACGTGCAAAGGATATGATTATCATAGCAATGATGTGTTCTGCTGAGTCCTGGGTTCTGTTGAGAATTAAGGGTTCTTCTGAAGTGTTTCTAAGGCCACTATGAAGGTAATGTTCTAAATACGTGACTGAACCTATCAGACTTATCTTTGATGTGTGTTTAGGTCATACAAAATATTTCATTGAAAGAAAGTGTCTGCTATTAAGAAATAATTAAAAAACTAGTAATTTGGAAGCATATATGCTTTGGTGTGAGAAAACTCATCTTGCTCTTGTTTGGGTATGTCTAGGTGACTATATACTGGTTATTTAACCTCTCAAAACCTCTTTTACCTCAAATCAGAAAAAGAGATAAGAATAGAACTTTTTCATAGGTTGTTTTAAGGAAAAAAATGAGATAATTAATATGAAATATTTAACCCAGACATGATACATAGTAAATAAACATGAAATGTTAACCAGTGTAATTATTATTCAAATAATGTTAAACCTTTGATTTATTTAATAATTAGTTGATTTAATATATTTTTAGCTTCTATTTTGAGTCAGCAATGGATACATGCTATCTCATTTAATGTTCATAACAGCATAGCTGAGGTCAGGGTATTCCTCCTATAGAGGAGGAAGCCAGGATAGGTAAGTGTCTATTTAGCGTTAAGTGGCAGAATAGAGTTTTGAACCTGAGTGTCTCAAGTATAAGCATAATATTCTTTTTATTAAACTCCAATTATTTCCTTTGGAGTCAACAGGGAGCATGTTGATAATGATTTATATCACTTAGTTTTTTTTAGAGTTATAGATTTTGTAGTTTTGCAGTAAAATCACCTCATTAAATCACTACCCAATGTCTTCTGAGAGTCAATGTTAATGTGATTAATATAAGTAATCAGAAGACTTTTGAGTGTCTTTGTTTCAGGCATTCTGATTACTTACCTCCTGGACTCCAGGGGACTGGTCTTCGCTGCATTCATCAAAGTAGCCTTGAGGAGGGAAGGAAAGCCCCTTGTTACCTCTCCCTTTGAACACTTCCGTTTTATTTTCCTACCATCATTTCTGAAGGTTAATGACATCAAAGAGCATTCTGTAGCAGATAAAGTGAGCTGATTCTGATAAATATTCCATTTTAGCAAATCATTCCAAGTAAAGCTTTCCTATATTGACAAATACACAAATGACTTATTTTTTCATATATTATAATATTTTGTAATTAATGCACCAGAATCTCCCAATCATTGGCAATATGGAATCACTTCACTAGGAATTTTCATCTGCTTATTGAGGTGGCATAAATTTGAAATGATTTCTTTGTTTGAATTTCTGTTTTAATAATCCTAATAAATTATTGACTGAAGATTTGTCTTCTCTCTTTTTAGTTTCTATAATAATTATTGTTGTTTATCAAATATCATTTTGTGTTTAGCACTTTGAACAAATGATTTCATTTAACCTTTAATAAAGCTCAGCAAGGTAGGTCTTATTCCATGTTAAGGATGAAGAAATGGAAACCAAGGAAGTTAAAACTGCCTGTCTTAAATTTCAGCACCTGCAGACAAATGGAGAAGCTGGAATTGATTCCTAGTTAAGTTCATTCTTGACATACATGCAAGGAAACCCAAATCTAAAACAATTCCAGAAATTGCATACATGGTTACAGTGTATGGGAGAACACCACTTAGGGTACAGTGGAAATTAACATGAAAAATTTGGTAACAGTTACCATTTACTGAAGGATTCTTATGTGCTGGACTTCATGTAGAAATTTATAAATATTAGCTAACTTAACATGCACAAATCCCTTTTATATAAGGATGTTTTTATATCCAAATGACAGCTAAGAAAACAGAGGTGTAGGTAACTGTCACTCACAACATTCTACATATCCATGAGTGGGGGAGCCTGCATTTTGACCTGACTCTGTTTTTTTTTTTTTTTAAATCAAAGGCCTCTTCTTTACCCCTAAATTATGCAGTGATTTTGGGTCTAGTAATTTCCTTACTTATTAGCATCTTACCAGGTACTGATTCTGTGCTACATTTCGGATACTGTAGAAATTGTGTGTCAATGTAATCCAGGGGCCTTGACGTGTGGTTTCTTAACCAGATTCACCATCACTGTATCTTTTGGAAGTAAGAGAGAATGTCTTCCATACTAATTCCTTGTTAATCCAGTAGATTTGCTCCATATTTGTAAAAATAATCCTTATTTTTAGTTCAGAAAAATTCATTTTCTATCATTTAAAACATGTGATCTAGATTCCCTTTTTAGAAACACACACACATATATATTATTTTCCTGCTACTTTTCATTTTATTTATATGTTAATATTTATAAATTTTTGAAAAACCTCTGTGGTTATGGTAAAACTTCCTTTACATTTCAAAATCAGGTTTTTACCCTAAATTTTTTTTAAAGCACACATTATTAGACCACTGTCTTATTACAGGACAATTTCCAACTACCTTCTAAATCTTAATTTTCATTCTCTTTTGTTTTGATCTTTTGAAAAATTTAAATATCCTTTGTTTATTTATGGATTAAATATTGTGCCAGGTATGTTTTAATAAGCTTTTAAGAACATGGTCCACACCTGAAATCTCTATTGTACTTGTGACTGTCCTCATTGGGGCATCAGTATGACATCAAAAGAGAATAGATTACAGCAGAGCCAACCCGTAAAGGTACTGTTATGGCTAAGCCAGCCACTTTCCTCCATTAGCCCTCCTCCTGTGACTTAAGTTCCATTTAGAACAATGTGGCACTTGGCAGGAGTCCCACATAGCATGGAGTAATGCATAATTCCCACAGTGGAGAGCAAAGTCTCAGTGTGGATATGTTGCTATGGTGAGTCCTAGGAAATCTTGAAAAGGAGGGTGGGGCCAGAGTGAAGCTCATGCTCATAACATTAAAAGGCCCTGGGGTTTGCTATGCTCTGGTGGGCCATTCCCATTTAGTCCCTACCAAGCTAACTTAGAGATAGGCACCTTCAAGTCACTATTGAGATCAAGGGGAGGTGCTGTTCATGATGATAGCCAGGCAGCACTAAGCATCTTACAGCCTTTGCTCCAAATGATCTTTTTTTTTTTGAGACAGAGTCTCAAGCTGTCTCCCTGGGTAGAGTGCCATGGCGTCCAGCTCACAGCAGCCTCCAACTCTTGGGCTCAAGTGATTCTCCTGCCTCAGCCTCCCAAGTAGCTGGGACCACAGGTGCCCCCCACAACGCTCGGCTATTTTTTGGTTGTAGTTGTCATTGTTGTTTGGCAGGCCCAGGTTGGATTTGAACCTACCAGCTCTGGTGTATGTGGCTGGCATCCTAGCTGCTTGAGCCACAGGGGCCAAGTTAGCTCCAAATGATCTTAATTGTTATCTGCCTCTTTTCTAAAATATCTTTGAAAAATCTATTCCTAATGGTCAAGGGAATTTACAAAGGTAAAGTTCTTATTTAAATAAAAAATATCATGGAAATAACAATAATAACTCTCACTTATGTGATATTTCTGTTAAGTTGTACCAGCCTGGTTCTAAGTGATCTTCACATATTGTCTCATTTAATCTTCAACACATGACAGATGGGTAAATAGTCCAAGGAAGGCGGTAGCTCGCTACCCAAAGTGCACAGTGAGCAGGGAAGAAGCTGGATTTGAAAGAGGACAGGCTTCCTCTGAATTCTGTCTCCAATGATTATACCATATAATACCATCTATTAATCTATTAATACTAATTGGATGCAGTAAAATCAGTTCATGATGTTTCTGATTGTAAAAGGACAAACCTAATAGGCTCTAGTTTATTATTATAGCTGCAATAACTCCTTTCTCCATTTAGTAAATTTTTATGGGGCTTCTGCTGTGCACTTGTCACAACGCGAGGCATAGGTGGTGTAAAATAGACGGGATCCCTGACTTCAAGGATCGTCCAGTCTGTTGGGGTACTTGAACCTCTGAAGGAGGAGTTACAGGTGAGTGAGCGCGATGTGTGATGTGACGAGGATGTTCAGGGATCAGATGACCTAACCGTGCCTCTACATCAGAGAAGGCTTCCCTGGGAAGTGACATTCCAGCAACACCTGGGAGATGAGTGAATGTTCGTTGCCCAGATGGCATGAGGCGAGGAGTTTCAGGAGCAGGTAGCAAGAGATGGGGAAGGTCGTAGAACAGGGAGGACCTCTGGAGCCTGCAGATGTAGGGAGGCTGAGTGTGCAGGAATAGCCTCAATGAGGCTGAGAGTGAAGGCGGCCAGCTCATGGGCAGCTTCGAGGCTATCATCAAGAGTTTTCCCTTTATCTCAAGGGAAAAGGGAAACCCATATGAAATATTTAAAAACCTGTGGATTGACATAATTAGCTTTTCATTTTAGAAAGAATATCTTGGCTCCCACGTGGAGATTAGATTGAAATTGTGTGTGTGTGTGTGTGGGGGGCTATTCTGGAGGCAAGGAAGGCCAGTGAGAAGTCGCTGGTTTAGAAACAGTGGTGGCTGGATCTACAGTGTCAGTAGAGATAGAAAGAATTGAGCAAGTTTAAGAAATACATTCAAGGTAGAAGCAAGGGAACTTAGTGATTGACTAGATGCTAGGATGAGAGGCTAAGGGTGAGGTGTTTCTGGCTCCAGCAGAGGAGAAGAGATCTGTGGCAATTACTGACATCCTGAACACTGGACGTGTGCATGGGCCATGACGGGGTGGTGAGGACAATGGCATTATTTTGTGTGCTGGGTTTTAGGTGCCTCTGAGACACGTACATGAAGTTGGTAAGAGCTTAGAACGGGGCTCATGGTACAGAGCAGGTGCTCAGTAAATATTGCTGAGTTGAATTAATGTCCTGGTAGACATGGGGTCTGTGTGTTTGGAGCTCAAAGTCGGGCTTGCAGAGAGAGAAAGATTTCTAAAATTTTCTCACTGAGCAGAGAACTAGAGCCAAGCAGTACGGGGGTGTGGGAGTGTGAAGACAGTGAGAAGAGCAGAAGGGCTGGGACTGAGCTTTGGGCAGTGCCAACATTGGGAACATAGGCAGAGGAAAGGGAGGCTGTCACGGAGACTGAGAGGAAGTAGCCGGAGGGTGGGAGCAGCATCACGAGGCTGCTGTGTCATGGGAGCCCAGGGAATAGGCTATTTTCAGAGGCCAAACTGTCAAACGCCTCAAACAGATCAAGCAGCATAAGGACTGAAAAACATACTTTGGATTTCAAAATAAGAAAATCCAAATTTCCTTATCAGGAAATCTAATCTCTCTTGTTTTGGGTGGGCGAAACGAGAGAGAGGTGCAGATGGAGGTCTGGGCTGCTGGTGCCCACGCAGGGTGAAGAGTGCGTCTGTCACACGTTCCACCCATCACCCGTCACCACCACTGCTCTCCTCTTTCTGGATGCCCTCCGCACATCTCACACCAGCTCCCTCACGTGTGGACAGTCTCTTCACCACGCCCAAGCTCACGAGCATGGATGCCCCTGCACATTGATACACTAACGCCACGTCGACCCCCTCTTCTCCCTGAGTTCTTATGCCCCATGCTAAGCCTTCTCTAGCGGGGACACTGCTCATGCTGTTTGGGCTGTGACACCCCTCACAAAGCCATTTCTCTGCATGGACAGTGTCCTCCCCCTGCCTGTGCTGTGACACTCGTGTCAGATTCCTCTCATCACCCCGTTTGGGTTGTCACACCCTACGTGGGGCCTCCCCTGTGCAGACACACTCTTCAGTCTGCGTGGACTCCAACTGCCATTCTAGGCTCTTCTATGATGATGTCTCTCTTATATTGACCCACCTACTGGTTTGGGATAAAATTATTCAGGGAGAGAAAAGTAAGAGAAAAAGAAAAGGAAGAAAAGAATTACATAATTACGTGGATAATTTTCTCCTACTATATCATCTGTATTCACAGTGTGTGTGTGAGAGAGAGGTGAGAGGATAGGTACTATTACTTATATATTATCAATGAAGATCCTTTTTCTAGAGAATGTAAATGTCAAAGACTGTGCACATCTTTGGCTGAAATGGCTGAGTATGTGCTGGATGGAATAGGAGGCGGCGAGGCAAAGTCCTGAGACATAGGACGATTGCAAGGGGTTAGGACAAGGGTGGGATGGGGCAGCTTGGCAGGATTAGGATAGAAGGAGGGTTGATGTGCTTCAGAGGGAAGTCGATGGAAAGGGGAATAATCACCAGCCGGGAGAACTTAATCTTGTTGAAGATCACACTGCTGGCAGGGAATGGCTGGAGCTCCCAAGGGCGTTGACTCTACATTTTGTGTTTGTCTATTACCAGAAAGACCTAGGTGATTCTAAATAAGCATGTTCAGAAGAGAGATGATGGAAGCCCGGCAACAGAAGGTTAATGGAAAGTGCCAGATGGATCTGAGAGGGAAAGTGACAGGTGAGACAGAAGCTGGAGCGGTGGCAGAGTGATAGATCTTTTTCTCAGGAGAGTCTTGAGTAGATCTGCACCTAGAATGCAAAGATTAGTGAAAAGGGAAAACCTGAAAATATCCAAGAGCAGAGGCTGAGAGTTACATCAAAAAGGGCTGTGAATACTTTTGTGGGGAGCCTGGTTTCATGTCTGTGAGTGACTGACAGACACTAAGCAGATGAAGGTCATGACCAGGTGGTAGGTGGACTGGTCAAGAGCTTGAGCTCATGGAACTAGACGGCCTGGATTCTTAGTGTGGTTTAGACGCCATCTTGAGCAAGTATGTTAATCTTTTGACTTAATTTCTTCTTCTTTAAAATAAGGAAATTTGTGAGTTAATATGTACATAAGAAACCTTGAAAGTGCCTGGCACATGGAAACACTCAATAAATGCTAACTATTATTATTTTAGATTGGCTAATGCATGAAGCTTTTTCCACAGTCAGAATGAGAAATTGTGCTTGAACCAAGGTTGTGATAGAAGGATTTTAAAGCCGGGGTTAAATTTGAGACTTATGAGGAGCTAAGACATGGCAGGACTTGGTCACTGATTGAAGGTTTGGAGCAAGGAAGAGGTTTTGCAGTGGAGAAGATGTGCCATCCCTCAAAATGGAAACCGGACAGCTGAAAACAGCAAATTCAGTTTGGGCTGCATTCAGGTTAAGGTGCCTATGTTCATCTAGGTAGGGATTCCCCCCCCCCAAACAGTGCGGTATATGAGTCTGAATTGTTGAAAAAAGGTGACCTGCTATAATGTATCCCTAACCCATGAGTCTGGATGAGGGGTTAGGGCAGAAAGTAGAGCTGAGCGTTTAAAGGCTATGAGACAGGTTGACACAGAGTCTGTAAAAGTCTCACTAAGAAATATTCTAGAGAAAGCCAAGTGGATTAGGATAGAGGTCCAATTTATGCCAAAAGAAAAATACAAGGTTCCCATTGCAGATGGTTGGTGACCGCTGATAGTGAAGAATGTCTTCGTTACATAGTGGGAACTTTTAGGAATTTTAGATACAATTTCCATTGTGTTGGTCCAAACACTAAGTCTTTGTCATTGATTACGTGCACGCACAAACAACAGTCATAACGTTTTCTACTAAAATATTTTGCCCAGAGCTAAACAGAAAGTTTAACTGGGCAGAAGTGTTATTGCAATCAGCATGGTTTATGTCTGATCCCATCCTGGGTTGATTGTTCTGCCTGGCAGAGCATCGCTATGTGGCACCATGCCTCCCTGGCAGATGGGAATGAGTGTAGTTATTCAACGATTCGGTATGTGCATCAATTTTCACGATCAAGGCAGGATTTTCTGTGCAGAGTATCTAGGCATGAGGGTAAAAGGATAAGATGCCATTACATCTCTAGCACGGAGACGGATTAACGCTAAAAACTTGACAAGTGCTTATGCAAGTGAAAAGTTTGTGAATTTCAGTCTGGATTTGTGTTCATTGGGGAACTTATGATAATGAAGCATTTTTTGTCCCAGTTCAGCTCCCTAGAGGAAGAACACATACAAATCCATTTAAGAACCTAGCCTGACTGTTATCTCTGAGCAGATGAATCTCGAGTCGAAAGGGGAGGATGGATCTTCGTGTGCACCCCACAGCACATTGTTTCTGCAGCAGAAAGGACAATTGTGCAATTTCCTTAGAGGTAAAGGGAAATAAGAAATTAAAGAAAATGTATAAATGTATAAAATTTGTTAAAGGTTCAAATATATAAATAATAGTAAAATTTTGATCACAATGTCAGAATGTTATGGTTATATTTACACATTCAGATTGAAAATGAGAATTCAAGAAAATTTTAAGGTAATTAAATTTTACTCAATGACCTTGATTTTTGGTTAAAATTGTGTTGTGTGCGTGGCTTACATTTGTAAAATTTTCCTTTCAGTGTATTTATTTTTATGTATAATCATAATTATGTATGTATGTATTTATTGCTCTATCACAGGACATGACATAATCATGTATTTTGCTTGTATCTTTGTGAATCAGGAATTCAGGAATTTATATCTGCTGAATGTGGTGTTCACTGGGGTGGGAGGGCTGGAGCCCCATTTCCTAGGGGGCATCTTTTCTTACGTCTGCCCTGTTGCTGCCTCTCTATGCCTTTCTCTCTGTCCTTATCCTTCTCTGTGTCTCTGTCACTCTCAATAGCTGAAGGTTGAGAAGGTCTTCAGGGCCTTTCCCTACATCCTGGGCTTCACAGAAGGATGATGTCAGACTCGTCTTTTGGTTTAAAGAGGCAGGAAGCAAATGTTTTCAGGCTCCATTGGGTTATGGCTGCAGCGAGCCTGATTTCAGTTTTACAGTGTGCTGTTGGCTAAAGCAGAGGGTGTCCTGGTTCCGAGGGTGCAGAGATGAATGAAGAAATCATCTCCAAGTGATTGTTACACTATAATTAGTGCAGAGTATTTCTGCGCATGACTCTGGAGACAGAAAGAGCTGCATTCAAATCTGACCCTGACGCTGACTATCCGTACAGCCTGGGAAGTGAGTTTCATTCTCTCAGTGACAGTCTCCTCATCTGTAAACTTGCTGCTCCATCATGTTGTTTCTGAGAATAAAAGACCACATGCAAAGCCTCTAGGAGAGTGTCTGGACCACTGTGAGCAAGAACCATCCAGTGAGTGAGTGGATTTCACGCATGGAAACAGACAATGGCATTCAAGTGTGCAATGAGGCTTTATTCTCAGGAACGGCCTGGACCTGAATTGTGGCCACGGGTAGATTGACCAGTGTGAGTGTGCCAATCTGCTAAGCACGCGTGTCCATGTTCTCCCTAGAAGGCTTCACATGAGCAATGGTAAAGCTTCCTGTATGTTGAGGGGTTGAATCTATTCCCATGTCATAGAGAACTAACTTACTGAGCAATAAGCAGGGTGCTAGCTGACAATAACCTCAAAATTATTTGAAAAATCACTCAGTGAAATGGTGACTACAATTTAGGCACTAAGACACTTGGTGTTCCGTGATTAGGTGAGATATATATATATATATATATATATATATATGTTGCCCTGGATACAGTGCTGTGGTGTCACAGCTCACAGCAACCTCAAACTCTTGGGCTTAAGCGATTCTCTTGCCTCAGCCTCCCAAGTAGCTGGGACCACAGGCGCCTGCCACAATGCCTGGCTATTTTTTTATTGTAGTTGTCATTGTTGTTTAGCAGGCCTGGGCCGGGTTCAAACCCGCCAGTCCCAGTGTATGTGGCTGGCGCCCTTGCTGATATAATTTCAAATATATCTTGATATGTCCTCTGAATTCAAGGTCAAGAAATTCCAGGATGGTACATTTGGTCAGAGAAAATGGAGGGTTGGCCTGGTAATTTGCTCAATAAAGAACCTAAAGGTTCAATATTATACATTTATTAACTTTTTGGTTGTATTAGAATTACAATTAGAAGCATTCAGTGTAGACAATTATAAATTAATTCTGAGAAACCTAAGTCATTCTTGAAAAGTTTCGTGCTTAGAATTTCAACAAAAGCTTCGGAAAAGACTCTTCTCTCAAAGGATTTAGCTGTGTCTGCTGCTCTAGATATGAGGCTGCAGTGCCTGAGACAGGGGCGTGTGTGTCTGTGACCGTGAGAGCCCAGCAGGGTGCTCATCTGAAAAGCACCCATGCTCTGTTTTTCATGCTGCCTCATCCCTGAAGACCTCCCGAAGTGAGGGTCTTCTCTAAAAGTCACCATACACAAAGTCCTGTGCTCAACTGTGCTTCGCACAGCTCAGCATGAAATGAGAAACAGGTGCTGGGAGAGGTCCATTTAGAAAGACAGACTGAATTTTAACACACCCTGTGAGTTTTCCGCCAGTTGTCCCTTAAGAAAAAAGTAACCTCTCGCCTATTCAGTAAATGTTCTTCTAAGGCACTCAGGGCTTTATGGCTGGCGTTGATCTATACTTACCCTGTTTAGTAAAGCCCCAACACATGCCTCATTACCGAATCTCTATTTCTTTATGCCTCTTTTCTTTTTTTATTCTCTCCCTTTTTATAATTTTCTAAAATCTCTCTTCATGTGTATCTATTTCTCCTTTGGCTCCATGCATTTCGTCTTAAGCTCCGTCCATTGGACTTCTCCAGTATTTGTCCTCCTTCATGATCACAGCCCCACACCGGCCACACAATGGCCACAGAAAGAGCTGACATCTGTTGAGCTTTTACTACGGACAGCAGCGATTCTCAGCAGGTGTGCCATGGCACACTGCGAGCGTTTCTTGGGCGTGCCCCCCAAATTTTAAAGATCATTAATTAACTCATTTTCAAAAGAAGTTCTAAGCACGATGTATGTTTTTTAACACTTTTTTTTCTTTCTTTTATTTATTATTATTTTTTTTGCAGTTTTTGGCCGGGGCTGGGTTTGAACCCGCCACCTCCGGCATATGGGGCCGGCGCCCTACTCACTGAGCCACAGGGGCCACCCTTAACACTTTTTTTTCTGATCAACCTAATTTAAGTGTGCCACGGAAGTTGAACTAGAAGTTCAAATGTGCCGTGAGATAAAAAAGGTTAAAAATCACTGATGTACGGGATACCTGCCTTTCTTCTTTCTTTCTCACCAGACAGAATATTTTTGTCTTATATTTTGAATCACGGACACCAATTTGTCTCCTTTTATGCTGTATCATACTCCCATCAGAGCCATGACAGAAACCAAGAGCGCCTTCTCCCGTTTTGTTCCAATGCTCAAAATACAGGAGGAAAAAACCATCGTGTATGCACTTTACCTCAGCATCATGTCTGCGTTTATTAATTCATTGTTGTACTTCATTGTTAACATGTTGTGGCTGAAAAAGCGAGAAAGTTTCCTTTTCCAGTGGTGACAGCCTCCACATGGGACCATGCCTCTCATGAAGGATCTCTTTGGTCCCACTCCAGAAGAGGAACAGAGGAAACATAAGAACAAGTGCCGGGTTCGGATCCTCAGTTCCGACTTTACGGACGTGAAATGCCCACGACGTCCAGCCACGCACAAACAGTGGTTTTGTGTTGTTTGTTCTACCGTCCTCTGCCAGCCCACAGGAGGAAAATTAAGGCTCACAGAAAGATGTTCCTTCAGAAGGAAACAGCACTAAAAGTGGCCTGTTGAATGAATGGGAAACCATCCTAATAAATACATTTTTGGATATGTGTATAGACACACACACACCCACACATATATAAAGAAAAAGGAGAAAGTTTCCCTCTGCTTTCTTCCTGCATGATATGAAGCATCTTTTATAGATTCAGCTGGGGTCGGGGTAAGCTTGATCTGCGCTCTTTCTTTTGCGAAAGTAGTAGTCCAAGCAGTGATGGGTTGAAATGGCCTGGATGAACACTTGAGCACAGAGCTCCCAGACTGCCTTTCTATCATCTGCTGGGCCCACTGGGTGTAGAGAATTGGTGGGGGGAGAAACTGGGACTACAGGCACCTGCCAGAATGCCTGGCTACATTTTTTTGTTGGTGGTGTTGCAGTTTGGCCGGGGCTGGGTTTGAACCTGCCACTCTCAGGTGGCAGGCCCACAGTATACGGGCCCAACACCCTACCCACTGAGCCACAGGCACCACCCTCTGGTGTTTTCATTTTTTAAATCAGGCACCACACTCTAGTGTCATGTCGGAGTGACAACCTCGGAAGTGAAAACTTTGTTCTTTTTCAGAGTCCATCCTTGATAACTCTTTCATGCCTGATACTTTTATGAAATATCATCCTCAGAAATACACTTAGATCTCTTGTGTGCAAGTATGAATTAGGAGAGTAACAAGAGGTTTCAGCTTGATCGAAAGCTTTAAAAATTGAAAACAGAGGAGATAATAGTTTCAACAATCTTTTGAAAATGGTATGATTAAGTTGATTTAAGAAGTTCCTTTTATTTTTTATTTTTTTTTGTTATTGCCTGAGCACAACCTACTTCTCCGTGAAACTTTTATCTTAGCTGTCAGGGCTGGACATAAGCAAAACCCAAGCAATTTGTATTCTAGGCAGAAACACAATTTCATCTTTAAAGAGTCAGAAAATGGAAGGAAGATACCATGAAGGTGGCCTGAATGAAATGAACATGAAATCGCATGGGGTGCCTTTTAACACATCCGTGCTTGGGACCTACCACTGCCATAATTGGTCCCCTTGGAGGCTCAGAGGGCCCTGCTGGACTTCAGAGGGGAAAAGAGGAAGTGAGACAGAAACTGAAGTGAATTGCATCAGACATTTTCCACCTGCTGCTTTAGCCAATGAAGCCAATATAGTTATCCAACATTTACAGTCAATGAAGTCACATCACTACTATGGTGTAGAGGCAGGATTTGAACCCACGTCTGTCTCTTAAGTTTGTGTTCATCTCACTGCATTTTGTTGCTTTCCTGAGAAATTCTGTGGTTAGAGGTTCCTCCTTAAATAATCAGTTACTGTAACATCGAGGCAGGTAATTTTCTAGCCCCAGCCGGAGAGTAAAGGAGTTCTCACCTATTCTTTTTATGTGTGTCTGTGATCCAATGTATTAGATTTACTCATTATTAGATAAACATTTAAATTGGACAATGTCTGCCTAATTTTGCACATAGAAAGTTGAACTGGCTAATGTTTTCCTGGATGCCTGGATCTAACGATTTATTGTCTTACAAAACTTTCATGTTGTAAAGGCAGTTTTTTCTTTTTGGCGGTGATGGTGGGAGGGTACTTTGCATTTAGTGATTGTTTTAGGTATTTTATTTGTTTCTCAGAAGTTCTCATCTAGTGGCTGCCCAACCATGTCCTGCAGAAACTGTCAGCTCGCCTAAGCAGCCCTCGAATTTCAATGCTCATGGAGTTTCTACTCATTCTTAAAAGATGGCTTGTCTTTATTTTGGTCCACTCTGATTCATGATGTAACTGCTCAAATAAAGGAGTGCGGCTGTTCACTAGAATCTGTGCCAGCCCCTATCCGTATCATGTGGTTCCTCCATAATGATGCCCTGTCACTTAAAATGGAATTTTGCATGAGTGCATCGTATAACTGAATTACCCTGTTGCAAACAGCTTATTTTCTCCAGATCTGTGCTCCAAAAATATGACACAAGAAATGACACATTAGCAGCCCTTGTACCTTGACTTCATTTTTGGCTCTGCCACAGTTTGCATACGATTACAGATGGTAGAAAATTAAAGTGCCCAGCTTTCAATTTTTTGACGATTATCATCTTACTTGGGCAGAAAGGGGCTTGCTAAGAAGCCAGCACTCCTCTCCTCTGCACATCATGAGAATGATTCAAGGGCTTGGGAGTTAATCGTCAAGGCTGAGAAAACCTGGGCGGCTCAACCTGTTTACAACCTCCGTGGACTTTGGACTTCTTGAAGCACTTGAATCCGGAGCTGTGGATGAATTAATATTGAAAATATGGAGAGATCTGTAGGCCTATGTTGTGCTAAACTGCTGTTGGAGAACTGACAAGCATTCTAAAAGCGTCATTTCATGAAAGACTCCAGCAATACTTACCTATTTTTGCAACTCAACATTCGGCTTTTGGACTTAACCAGATATTTAACCCTCTGCTGTGTATAGCTTCCCTTTTTGTGTGTATTGATATTGTTACTAATAGAGTGAATCATTCTTTATCGAATTTTTCTGTTTAGAGAAAATTTTTGTTCTGTTTTTTTTTTTTTAATTTTCATCTTGAATTCACAGATGGGCAGATTAGAATCAAGGGAACAATTTGCAGAGCTCACTTTCTTTTCTGGCATTAGAGTTGAGCGAGCTGTGGTTTGCATCTACTGCATTTTCATAGGTGGTAGCAGACGCGCAACATTAAAAATGCTCATCAGTGTTTGTTTTCAAAAAAGATTCTTTAAAAGCAAGCTTTCCATAACGTACACAGAACGACACTCCTTAGAGTCAAACAGTCAACATGTTGCGTTTTGAAATCAGTTACCATCTGGCCTCTAGTCTTCGCCCCTGCCTCCTCTTCTCCGACCTCCGAACACTCAGTTCGTGGTTTGCCAGCTGTAGCTCCCGTTACATTTCCCCTCTATCGATACTTGTCCATCTTCCTTTTCCCAGCAGGTTGGTTTCTAAGAATCAAATATGAGCAACTTAGTCCTCTGCCTGAAAGACTCAAGAGGACCCCCTTTGCCTGCAGGATGTGCTGTGAGCTTCGTAGCCCAACATAAAAGTCCCCCATCATTTGGCCACAATCTGCCTTTCTCTGATTGTTGTATTTGTGTTTTTATGGCCATTATATTTTGATGGCTCTTTGAAATGCATACAATTAAAGAAGCCTAAAAATGAAAAAGAAATGCCTCCAATCAAAGAGATTAATGATATTTTATTTTCCTTTTGGCTTTGCCAAGTAGAGAAAATTGCCTGTCCAAGTGGTATGAAAGTCATTGCTGAGTTGATGGAGGCAGCCAAAGAAAATTTGACTTGAGAATACTGCAATTAAATAGATATGAGAATTTATTTGCCCATTTTCCCTTCTCCAATCTTGATGTTTGAATTCCATTGATAGTGTAGCATAATTTACATGTGGTTGTTTTAAGTTTTTATTGGTATAATATCAGCATTATTATGCATGTATTACTTTTATAGCAAGTGTGGAAAGATATTTTAAAACTTGAGAAGTTTAGAAAGAATTTTGGCACTCTACTGGGTCTCCAACCTGGGCTCCAGCAGAACCAGAAATTAGTTTAGGTTGATTGGGTTTGATGTAGGTACAGGGAAAAGCAAGACATAATGGGTAGATATAAGTTTTGTGGAGCAGGGAATTTAACAAATGCATAAAAAATGAAAAACAGAGTACATGTTTAAATTATAGTGAATAAAAGTGTTTGGGTGAAAATGAAATTATATTACTATATCTAGAAATAGAAAATAATATGGCCAGATAGGTCTTGAGTACAGAACATAAAAGATCTTAAATGCCAAGGTAAGAGGTCTGAAAAATTATTCAATGGGTAATGGGGTGCTGTTGGACAAGCTTCTGCAAATTTAGTTTGATTCGTTCATTGTATACACAGGTGGAGGTGTTGATTAGAAGACACAATATCTGGGTTTGTCCTGAACCCAATCTTTTCCAGGAAAAACTAAAAAAATTTCAAAACCTCCGTCTTTCATTTGTGGGGAGCTCCAGTCTGGTGAGAAATGTCTAATCTGCAAAGTCAGACTCTTGAATGAACACATGTGGTAACTAAGGAATACAAATGAACACCACTGAGACCTCGCACCTGTGTGACTCTGTCACGCTCTGCCAGGGGCCGTCCTGTCTGCATTTCCATTCATAAAATGGGTGAGGGGGAGTGACGCACGTGGGCTGTGTGAGCAGTCCCGATGTTACATCTGAGGGACTCTGCACAGCTTAAGAAACTGGTGTCAGAAGCTTCTTAGGAGCTTTTGTAGGAAAGCAGAAAAACTGAGCTTTTGGAAACACAGCTATCCTGGAGGAGGGATCATACCTGGGAGGCTGGGCAACAACCCATGTTTCATACGTTGATTGTTTTTATAATATGAATGATATTAATTGGTTAAAATAATGATAGTGAAAATCATTTGTGTTTTAAATTTGGAAATTGCAGGTTAAGTGTTAACAATAAAATAAAAATCATTTACAATCCCATCGTTCAGGAATACACACTATTAACATTTTTTTTTTTTTTTTGGTGCATATACAGATGGTGTGTATGTGTTTTCCTCAGGCATTAAATGGCTATACATACATAGGGTTTTGTGAGCTGCTTGTATTATTTTTAAAAATATGCTTAAACATTTTTCCAGGTCAATAATATTTTACTCTAAGAAATAATTGAATGACAGTCTGAGGTTGGCTTGCCTTCAGCATAGGTAACCAAAGGCAAAATGGTCATTATAATTCAAGTATTTAGTACAAATTTTATCTTATAAAATCAAAGACTGTGGCATAGCTGTACTGCTATAAATCATGCTGGGATAAATATAAATTCTTTTGTCTATTTACTTACTTCCTTAGGAAGAATTCTGAAAAAATTTCTGGGTCAATAGTTGTAAACAATTCTAAGGATGTTAATGAATATTTGCAAATTGTCCCCCAGGAGGTTTTGCTGGTTCATGTTTCTCTATTTCCCGTGTAAAGGTTGATCTTGAAATGTGAGGGAATAGTTGTTTAAGGGATTGATTAATAAATTCTGTGGATGTGCAATACCACTGCAGCGTAGTAAGCCCCAGGGCTGGGTTGTTTGTTGTAGCTATAAGTAGATTGTCATTTCCCTTGATATTTTAGAAATATTTAAATTGGTGCTTAATAGATGATAAATAGCATGCACTATACCCTTCGATTAAATAGAAAACATTTATTCCAACTCCTGAAGGTATTGGAAAAAATCAGCAAAGCACATGAAAATACTTAATCCGGCTAGTTACACATTTATAATGTAAGAGATACTTTTCACATGTTTATTAAAGTGGAATCAGATTGCAGAATTCTCAACAATTTAAATGAAATGTGTCCATGGAAGACACCATATGCTGCCATCCGAGTTTTCTCTGTTTTATTAATTCAGGGTGGAAAATCTCAAGAGGTACAGGCAAAGCACAATTGCATTTAACATTTATTTTGTTGAGTCATTCAAAGAAGATGTCCTTATAGCCACAAAGTAAACATTGTTGAATTAAGTTTTTAAATATATAAAAAGGGCAAGGTCGACTCTCCAAATTGGAAAGATATAAAGGTAATGCACTTTCATTACAGAAAATATTAATAGATTCAGTGTGGATATGATTAGAAATTGAGCTATAGACTGTTCCATTTGGTAAGAATACCTCCTGACTAAATTGATAAATTTGTTCTGTCAGAAGGCAAATTGATAACACTCAAGTGTCACCACCATCCAGGAATTCCCGAGAGTTGCGAGCCCACCGTCCAGGTTACGGACTGGTATCCGTTCATGAACTGTTAGGAACAGGGCCACGCAGCTTCGCTGCCTGAGCTCTCTCCTGTGCCATCACCCACCCAGACCCTCCACCCGCAGTCCATAAAAAATTGTCTTCTGCGAAACTGGTCCTTGATGCCAAAAGGTTGAAAACCATTGCCTTGGATGACCCGAGGGAGCAAAGAAATACTTTTCTTTTTCCATTGACAACATTTGGCAAAAGAGTTTCTAGAAATTTGGTGTAGAGTCGAGTCCCTATTGTTTAAATACTGGATTTTAAACATTTATTATGCATCTAACTATTGGGTTAATTAGTAGGCTGATATGTGCCTTGTTGGATCTTTGAGGGTGTTAAGAATCCATCCCTACTTGGAAACTGGATTTTTATCATTTTATAAGGAAAGTGAAGAGATCAACATTCACATGAAACTTCTAGAGCTTTACCTGTGTATTGCAAAAATCAATCAGTGTTAGCTATTTTTATTTAAAAGTAGGAATACTTATTGTTGCTGTTGCTATGGTTGCTTTCATTGTGATTTTTATAATTAGCGAAGAAGAATTACGCCCCCTATTGTTCCAACTCAGGGAATTGCTGACTGATCCAGATGCCTGTAGATTAGGGAATTCTTTAAGGGGCAGGAGAGATTATGGGCAGGAGAGAAGTATCTGTTGAGAATTGTTCTAGGAAATTTTATGATGTCAAGATCTACAGCACTAGGTCTTTTCTGCTCTCTCCTCAAAACGAAGCAGAATTAAAACAACACTACACTGTCTCAAATGTTGCTCCCGGCACTGGCTGCTGGAGATATGAATGAAGCTTCTCGGGGATAGTGTGAGGAAGGAAAGACCATACCACGGTCTTTCTGGAAAGGTGTGGCCAACCAGAGAATGCCAGTGACCCAATGTTTCCCTGTCCCTATTTTTCCCTCCTGACAAGATGAAGTTAGTCTTACTAAAATAGGAAAGATAGGCCATATAAGCACCAGTATATTATATTGTCTACAAAGTAATTCTAATGACATCATTCTCTTCCCTCTAAATTTTAAATTATGTGAAGTAAGGAAATATTTAGTCTTTAATGCTACATCTATTGAGGTTGTCTTCCTCTTTAGAGGGTAAACTAGTCTTTGGCTCGAGGGTAAGATTTAGAACAGTTGCTAAAATGACATCTGTGAAATTATCTCTCTAGCCACTTCCTTTCTTGCTCTCTCTGTATGAGACTTCTATGGCTATTTTAGGGGCTGTCCTTTTCATACATGACCTTGTTCTCTAGGACAAATTTTCTCATACTTGGAGAAAGATGGTCTGCAGTAGGAGAGAAAGAATCCAGCATGAAAAACAAAGCAAAAGAAGAGAGAAAGAGGGGAGAGAGGGGAATTCAGGACTCTCATGATTCAATACATCCCTGACCTTTCTGCTTTTCTTTTTTTCTTTTAGGTTTGTTTGTTTTGAGACAGGGTCTTGCTCTGTCACCCAGACAAGAGCATAGTGGCATGATTATAGCTCACTGCAGCTTGGAATTGCAGAGTTCAAGTGATCCTTCTGCTTCGGTTTCCTAAATAGCTGGGACTACAGGTGTGTGCCACTATGTTTAGTTAAATTAATTTTTTTTTAAGAGATGGGGTTGCTGTGTTTCCCAGACTGGCCCATGATTCATCTGTACCTTGGATTACCTGAGCCAACTAACTTCCTTTGGCTTAAGGAAGTTTAATGTTTAAGCTGGGTTCACCTTGAATTTTTAATATTACAACAGCATCATTCCTGACTTCTCACTGTCACTGTCCTCTATGACTTCATGCCATTCACATTCTGCATCTTTTTTTGAGACCAGTCACATTGTTGCTCCAGGCTAGAGTGTCTTGGCATCATAGCTCACAGTAACCTCAAATTTCGGGGCTGAAGCGATTCTCTTGCCTCAGCCTGCTGAGTAGCTGGGACTACAGGCACCTGCCAAAATGCCCAGCGAATTTTTCTGTTTTTAGTAGAGACAGAGGTCCCACTCTTGCTCACGCTGGTCTTGAACTCCTGAGCTCAAGCAATCCACCCATCTCGGCCACCCAGAGTGCTGGGATTCCAGGTGTGAGCCACCGCACCCAGCTTCTGACTCTTGAGAGACTAGCAATTGTCCTCATGTGAATGGCGCTTATTGTGCAGAGCCTTAGATCCAAGTCTCAGCCTGAGAATTATTACAATGCAATATGAGATGGATGTTACCGATCAGGTCAGCCGTTGGTGCTGGCAGATTAAGGGCCCTAATTCAAATAGTGCTGCTTACCCAAAAGAGAAGCCACGTTCTAATCTAGTCTATATCTCAGATGCTAAAACCTCCACGTTCTAACAAATGATCATATGTGAGATGTGCTGCTCCGGTTTCTGCCAATTCTCCCTTTACTCAGAGTATTGCTTCTCCCATTCATCACATGGCAATAGTACTGAGCAGTTTTTCCCTTTTTTAAGGCAATTATTACTTTCATAATTTAGATGACAAATTGCATTTCAAATTAAATTTAAAATCCATAGGCTGCTAGAGATGTGATTACTTTGGGTTTGGAATCGTTTAACATACTGAACTATACTTATTTTCATAGTTTTTAATCATAGGGCCTCCATCTCTGCTTTCTAATGTAATCAGTATGCAGGACAGAGTGAAGAATTCAGTTATAGGTTCCTTTTATATGTTTGTTTTGTTTTTTTCCTAATTATCTGAATAATAGGCTCCCCGATTTTCTATCTTGACCTGTATTATAAATAAATCAGGCAGCACAGGCTGCTAGATTTTTTGAAATGCAGGGCTAGTTCTCAGGTGAGATAAGACAGCTAGGATGCAAAATTTAGGGAACTGGTCACTTTTAGGCTCATATGAGGCATCTCTCCTGCTTTACCCTCATCCTGAAATGTTGCAAGCTGGTTTATGAGATGTTCAAGCTAAGTATTTCAAATTATAAATTAGACAACATAATACATGAACCAACTGGAGGATTAAGAATAAGTCAGAAAACAACAACAACTGATTCTTTAACAGAGCTTCCAGGTTTACCTCTTTCCTCCCCCAGGAAGGGCGTCACCCCCCTCAGGCTGAGAATTACTCTGTTTGTCTCTTTTTCTTCTGGACGAGTCTTTCTTCCAGCTCTTTCAAGCCTCAGGTGCCCTTGTGGGCTTCCTCATTCCTTTACTCACGAGGAGGCATCTGAATTCTGTTTTTACCACTATAGAAATGACAATTCGAAAATGTATTCCTCTATAAAGAATGTGGAATTGGGAAGGCAGAAGTAAGACCTGAGCTATTTGTTAGTCAGTAGGTGGAGTGAGAGGGCACATTGGACATTGATTTAGGACAGGTGAGCTTCTTATAGGTAGGCTCAAAGTTCTGCTCAAAAGAATGATAACCTTTGATCCACAGACAAAGACCAGATACCTTTGCCCCTACCCCAAGGAATGACAAAAGGGAGTTGTAGCGGAGAGGCAAAACTCACCTCAACTCTCCATAGAGATTTATAACAGCTATTAGGGGCAGAGCTAAGATCACCCATAATTATCTCACATTCTCACAAAACATTTTATTCATTTTAACCCTGTTTTAGTCTTTAAATCTTATTGACAGAATTTCACCTTTTATTGCTGGATACTGAACTATTCCATTGTGTGCATATATTACATTTTCTTTATCCATTCATCCATTGCTAGACAAGGCTCAATTCCATATCTTGGCTATTGTGAATAGTGCTGTAGTAAACGGGGTGCAGATATCACTTCAATCTACTGGCTTCTTTTTCTTTAGATAAATGCCCAGTGGTGAAGTAGATGGATGATATGATTGTCCTACATGTAGTTTCTTGAAGAACCTCCATACTGTTCCCCGTAGTGGCTATAACTGGTTTACATTCCAGTATTAGGAATTCCCTTTTATCTGCTTCTTCACCATCATTTGTTACCTTTTGGAATAGCCATCTTTACCAGGGCGAGATATTACGGTTTGATTTAGAGCTCCTTGATGCTTATGTTGACCATTTGTTCATATATTTCTTGGCCATTTGTATGTCTTTTTTTTTTTTAAGATGGAAATGTCTGTTCAGATCATTTTCCCATTTTTTAAATTGGATTGCTTGTTTTTTGCTGTTGATATGTTTGAATTTCTTCTATATTCTGAATATTAATCCCCTTCAGATGAATAGTTTGCAAATATTTTCTCCTGTTCTGCAGATTGCTTTTTTACTCTGTTGATTTTTCTTTTGCTGTGCAGAAGCTTTTTAGTTTTATATAATCCTATTTGTTATTTTTACTTCCTTTGCTTATGTTTTGAGCTATCATTAATAAAATGTGTCTCTAGACTAATGTTCTGAAGCATTTCCCTTATGTTTCTTTCTAGGGGTTTTGTAGTTCTGGGTCTTGTGTTTAGGTTTTTATTCTATGTTGAGTTGAGTTTTATAAAGGGTAGAGGTCTGGGTTCATTCTTTCATATACTCAGTCTTCCCAGCACCATTTATTGAAGAAAGCATCCTTCTCCAGTGAATGCTTTGGTGCTGTTGTGAAAATCAATTGGCCATAAATACATGAGTTAATTTCTGGGTTCTCTGTTTCATGGGTCTAAGTGTCAGTTTTAATACCACTATTGGGTTGTTTTTGTTACTAAAGCTTTGCGGTATACTTTGAAGTCCAGTAGCATGATGCTTTTAGATTTGTTTTTTTTGCTAAGAATTGTTTTGGCTATTCGGAGTCTTTTGCAACTCCGTACAAATTTTAGGATTTGTTTTGTCTATTTCTGTGAAGAATGTCATTGGTATTTTGATAGGGATTGCATCAAGTATAGATTGTTTTGGGTAGTGTGGTCATTTTAACAATATTAATCTTTCTGATTCGTGAGCATGAGGTATCTTTGCACTTTTTTGTATCTTCACCAATTTCTTTCATCTGTGTTTTGTATATTTCCTTGTAGGAGGATGTCACTTTCTTGGTTAAATTTATTCCAATGTATTTTTTTTGTGTGATTATTTTAAGGAGAATTTCCCCCTTGTTTTCTGCAAATAAATTGTAAGCAAATTGAGGTCTTCCATCTCTCATCTCACCTGGCACAGTGCTGGGAAGGTAGCATGTGGCCAATAATTGTTCACTTTAATCGAGTTTTGTCAGGGTTTATTCCAGACACACACACCCTCACACACCCCGCACACGCGCAAGCTTCTCATGCAGTACACTAGTGATGTTGTTCCTGCTTATAGAGATTGTAACAGCATTCTTTTACCAGTTTCTTTTCTTTGAAGGAAACTGTATTTGAATCTTTCTTTCCTTTAAATAAATGATGTCATTATTAAAAGAATTCTCCCTACTCCTAAATCCGGTGGGGTTTAATTTTCATGATCCAGAGACTTCCTTCTCCATCCTGACACAATCCAATGTGTTTTTCCCTGTCCATAGTAACTGCATTAGCTGGTACAGAATTTTTTTAAACAGCAAATATGGGTTCTTGAGAAGTTCTGCTTGGGCCAGACTTAAGATCTCCCCAACTGACAGTTCAGTTATCAGCAGGGTGATTTTCAACAACTCCACAAGCTACACCTTCCACTCCTTCCTCAAAAGAAATAAAAATGAAGCACACAAACAAAAGCATTTCCTAACTTAGGGCTTTGGGTCACTCTTAAAGTACCGTGTGGAGACAATATAAGCACAAGACCAAATGTTCCCTCCAGTAAAGTGCTTGCAACAGGATTGAGTCCTGAGTGTTGGTTTTAACCGTGCGGTGCATATGCCATCTGGCATATTTTGCATAGAAGTGAAACTGCCTTCATGACTGAGTGGATGCCAAAATGCAATTGTATGACAGTAATAGGCCTTTTCTGGTTCATGAATATAATATACCTTAGGTGCTATTTCAAGCATGAAACTATAGATGATGCTAACACAGTCATGTTTTTTCTCTTCAGAGGTAAAGTATATACTAATAAAAGAGTGAGGTCACTCGTTTTTATAAACCTAGATCCTGATGTGGAGAAAAATAAACGCAGAAAAGTTATTTTTGAAATGTAATTCAAAGCTTTAATTTAAGCCTGGGCTTATGCCTCTCCAAAATAGCTGAATTTTGGTGAGAGGAATAAAAAATTTGAGAACTGAAGACAGGATTTTTTTTTGCCTTCAGAATGCAAAAAAAAAAAAATCTAAATATCTAGGGGTTTGGTGTTCCTAGAATATATCAAGACTATGGATGAACGACAATTTCCTCCTTCTTTTCTGTTACTCTAAATCCATGTTTCCAGATCCTAAGCCATGTCCCCTTTCTGCCCTTCCTAAGGGCTCTACATGCCTTAAAGAAAAGAATCTCCCCACACCAACCTCCAGGGTGCGGATGTAGGATTAAGGAATTCTAGAACACTGTATCAATTTCAGCGGAACATATCACATTGGTTGTGGAAGTGCCAGGGATGGAAATAATCCTTCGTGGTTAGAGGTATTTGCAGAAAATTCTGTGCGTTTTTGCCATGTTGCGCAATCTAATGGTACATTCTCCTCTGTCTATAATCATTTACTTTCTGGCAAACTTGGAACCTACCATTTGTCATGCTTGATGTTTAGCTTTATACTTGAGTGTTTTCTTAATACATCTTTATGCATCTCATACATAATTGTATTCCTTCCAGCATAATTTTAGGCTCAGTCAAGTTTAGTAATGAAACTTCCCCTCTGTTATCAGCACCAATGTCTGTAGCATCTAAGCCATTTTCAAGTCTTTCAAGTCATTTATTCCAAGAACTCACAGTAGTACAAGCATAAGTGCAACCAGCAATAAGACGCACATTTACCTTTCTGGTCAACTTGCCCCCAGCGTACATTTATTCTTTTGCGTGCAGTTATGAAGTCATTACCACCTAAAGTGGCACATTCTTATAACACATGATGGAACTTGATGTCATACAGCTGAGAAAGATGCTTGGAAACTTGGGCTTGCAAACTCGGCTCCTTATTTCTTATTCTTGGTAATCTAACACCGAGAAATGGTTGAGATACTGCCTTCCACTTATCCGTCTCTTTTAAGAGAGGCTAGTTCATCCCTATGCCTGCAGGCATTTTCTGATATCTATTGCTAGAGAAAGCTGAACATGCCGGTTTTGTCCAGCACTTGTCCACCTGGGGTTTGCAGCTATAATCATTATTAATAATGCCTCTGAGCTGAGAACAAATGGACCGAGGTTTCTCTTGCAATCAAATTTCAGACTGTGTGAGACAACTGGGTGGTAGATGAGCGAAGAATTAGAATTTAGTAAATGTTCTGCAGGAATTGGCTTCATCTCAGAGGTCTTTGGAAAACTATCACGTGGGCTTTAGAATACTTGTTCTTTATTCCAAAACATTCTATGAAGGACAGCAACAGTATTCTGCTTGTAGCACATAGAATAGAGTGAAACATTGTGTCAGATTTCTGACATAGGATTTTATGGTTGGAGATGAAAATGTCTGATGCTAACGCTTTTGTGATTTAATTATAAGTTTGTAATACATGCCTGATTTCTGGTATCACTCTGAGATATTTTACCTCAATTGGGTTTTCACGGTACAAAGATAACAGGTGATTTGAAGAGCCTGGTCACTCTCCCATTTTTCTAGGATTCTAACCATTTTGGAAAATCTATCCCATTCATGTGAATAGAAATAACCCTGCTTAAAAGTCATAGCACTGAGACTCCCTTATAAATATGCATCACATTGCCATTTTGACCCCTTTGGTAGTTGTCCCTGTAAATGAAATGTCTAATATGAAGTTGACCCTGGGGGGATGACGTCATATCTGCAGATCTGTAGATTGCCTTATTGGTGGAATAGTGGGTTTTCAGCTGATTTTGTATTGATGGAATCACATCTTCCTGAGCATCAGAAAACAGGCATTGTGGATAGAGGAGAATAGGTATGCCACGTACAATGTGGCATAGTCTGAAAGAAATTTAGAAGTGAAAATTATTTACTTGTTTTTTTCCTCTGCCATTTCCTCAACTGATATGCTGCATTAAAGATAAACTTGGGCTAATCTGCTAGAATTGATGAAGAGTTTGAAATTCTGTAGATTACATCAGAGCCCCATTCACTAGAACCTAAAAGTTTTAAATGTAGTATCTCAAAACCTGAGGGGAATGCGGTGGATGAAACAGATCGCGGAGATGGAATATTGTTTGGGTTCTGTCAACACAGCATCCAAATAAGAACATAAGAAGAGAAAACTATTCAATAGGGCGCAGAATCCCAAATCTTTCTTATATGTCAACCTCTCAGCATTTGTATGGGGTATAAAAAATATTTCTGATGGGCTAAGTTTTCCACTTTTTTCTCCAGGTGTTTTAAGAGATGTGAAGTTTCAGAGCTAGATGAAAATCTCTATAGAGCATTGTGGAATTTCTACTATTATTAAACACACCATTATTCATTTATTCAGTTAAAAAATGTGCACTGAATGCTTACCAAGAACTTGTCAAATGCTGAAGATCAGGTGGCAAATAAGTCACACTGGTCCCTTCTCTCTTTGTGCCACTGTTTCTCTATGAATAGAAGGAGACTTCAGGGAGAAGTTTTGAGAAGATGTTTGATAAACTCACCTCTAGCAATCTTCTCCTCTCTCACATTCTATGGGTACTAATTCTGGTAGCCAGATTTATGTACATAACTCTACCACCCCCTAACTTTGTCAGGTGCTTTGTCTTCAATCCAAAAAGAACTTTTACATGAGCTTTTCAATTTGTTCAATCTGCTATTTAATGCATTTGCTGTCTTTACAATATTAGTTTTGTTAAATCCCACCTTGTGTTTTCCTAGAAGCTCCATGTGTTTGTTTTCCAAGTATGCGTCATTATTTTCACTCTCC